>APFE030813150.1:0-37896 GCA_000404065.3 Pinus taeda | reverse complement strand
AATGAGAGAGGGATTCACTGAGGTGAGGATGTTTAGCCCCTCTAAGTTGCCCATAGGATAGTACCAATCTTTTGGACTTTAATATAAAGGTGATAGTTTGTGATGCAACACCTATTATTGTTTGCATAGATATAAATTTTATGGAATGCAACTTGGAAATTACAACCAAACCCAATATATCCACTATTTGAAATTTGATGTTCATCGTAAAGTCATAGAAACTTAGAATACCGTACTTTTGGCTGTGCTGGAGCCCATGGTTGTAATTCTTGCATGGTTTCATAAATGTCCAAAAGTTGTTGTTGAGAATTTGGATAGTCAAGTGACTTTGTGACAATCCACTGTGAACAATAAAACATGGAATACCATTAAGAACCAATTGAAAAATGGAGATTGTAATGTTTTAAAGCTACAAGGGTATGGTATGGTTCAAAATTATGCTTACAATATCATAAACTGGGAACCCGTTCTCAGTGACAAGTGCATAATCATGCTGGTAAGATCCTGCCAAATTTCACACAAGGAACATAAGAGAAATAGTTATTAGTTACAATAATAAGTTTGAATATTTTATGTTATCAATGAATACTAGAGAAATCTAAGAAATGTCCAACCTGTATTTACAGTTGTAGAATAACATCTTTCATATAAATGCTTTAGGTACATTTCTACTATCGTTTGAGGAATGCTAGACCTCAATGCTTTGCATTCCCCCTTGAACATTCCAGTTAAATATTCCTCCTCATGGAATACATGTACAGGATAAAATGATATCATCTCAATTTTTATGTATTGATCATTACATGTACTTTTATTTCATCATGGTTCTTGTGGATGCTCATTGAATGTGTAAATTATCCAGTTAGCCCATACCCAAATCTGTTGGTCTTTGAACTCTACCTCTTTCATTTTGATTATCTTATTAGATGCTAACATTTCCATAAAAAGGTAAATTCTTAAGGAGTTGGCAAGCAAGACCTTCGTTCACATGTAAATTGCCAGATGCTTTCCATTTTT
The DNA here is from genome assembly GCA_000404065.3 of Pinus taeda. Taxonomy (NCBI): domain Eukaryota; kingdom Viridiplantae; phylum Streptophyta; class Pinopsida; order Pinales; family Pinaceae; genus Pinus; species Pinus taeda. Next base: position 36,879 of record APFE030813150.1, on the reverse strand, counting down.
TTTATGTAAAGTTTCCTATGCTTGTCCTATTTTTCAAAATGGTGCAGTTGTATGTCGATTGAATAAGAAGGTTAGGCTGCTGGTTATTCCCAAATATCATTTTTCATGGAAAGCCAAGATTTGTTTCAAATAAGAAGAGAAGTGTAATATAAAGTTTAAACATGCAGCAATAACAGATTTGAGTCAGAAGATGATGTATGCTGTCTAGTGATAGATTCTCACGATTTTAAATCAATTAATTTTAAACTCAATAGAAATCTTTGTATAATATATCTTAACTGAAACTGTATGTGGATATTAACCCACTTATAACGTGATTGTATACAACCAAAAATTTGTGACATAAAGTCAACATCGGTGGCTCAGGATATCATAGTCTGCCCTTATTGGCATTCAAGTGATGGCATATAATTGCAATTCCTCCTCTGTTTGACTAATGTGCACTTCACTGACTCAATAGATCATTTGATATATTTTTTGTTTTTCACTGAAACATGCTCCAAGGGTCTGCACTGCATGCAGTGGGATTCATTTGGCATAGGTTTCATGTTTTAGGGGTAACTATTCTACCAAAATTAACCAGGATTTGCAGCTAGATTCACTGCTTTGAAACACATTTTATTTGGGTGGGAAGCACACCTCAGTTAGAATGGAACCCTGTTGGACAATTTAATACTCGGTCAGTCTTAATGAACCGATGCCATATTGGAAGTGTTTAACAATTTGGAACATAACCATTTGAAAAATAGAAAAAGAAAAATCAAATGATAATCATCTCTAATAAAATTTTCTTTGTTTGGATATCCCAATACAAATGATGGAAGGCGTTATTTATGTGTGTGTATTTGAAAAATAGAAAAAGAAAAATCAAATGATGATCATCTCTAATAAAATTTTCTTTTGTTTGGATATCCCAATACAAATGATGGAAGGCGATATTTATGTGTGTATCTTCTCAAAAACATGATAATCATCTGAATGCAAATGATGGGAGAATCTCATTTGCATGGATATGTTGTCCTTTTGGGATTGCATTTGTACGAACTTGTATTGCACATATCTGACTAACATTATTTGAGCTTGAATGAATACATTGCTAGGTTGATTAATCAATAGAGTCCTTACCAAAATTGTTGAAGAAATTTTGGTTAGAAGAGTAAGTGTTTGATAGTTTTTCATTTGTGCATAATTATATGTGGGCATAAACTATGCTTCTATGCACAATTTTCAAATCTAGTATGTCTACTTTCCTACCAAGTGGTCCTCGTTGTGCCTTAAAAGGACCTAGTGCTTGACCTGGTATTTTAGCAGTTGTGTACCTGCGACAGAGGCTTGACCTTGTTAAGGTTATTGGGTGTGATACCCTAGATTGCTTGAGAGACGCACTTGGACCCTTGGGAGTGTTGTTTTTATTTAATATTGTAGATTATTTAGAATGGATATAGCTTTGGTCTCTTGCTTGTCATCTAACACTGTGTCTAATGTTGGATGGTGTGTGGATGGTAGAGCTTCGAGACATATGACATATGATAGGTCATTGTTTAGGAAACTCAGGAGCAAGAGGGAGGCATGAGCATGGAGCTTGGGGATGATGCTACTTATTCTATGAAAGGAGTTGGCTCCATTTCTTTCCATATGCCTTCAAGTGATGTTCAATTTGCTCATTGTTGAAGAAGAATCTTATTTTGGATTATTGTATGGCAGATGTACAATGAAGAGTTGCATTTGAGAGACATCATTGTTGGTCTTAAGAGATATTAAACATACAAGAAAAATATACGGAGAAAAACTATATGGGAAACTGAATCAACTACACAACAAGAACACACAAAAGTTACATGGTAAAACCTTGACAGTGTGTCAAGGAAACCTCCACAGGGCAAGGGATTGGAAATCTTATTAATCAAGAATGATTCTCCATGGTTACAAGCCTCTCGGGCAATCCCAATTAATATGAGCTACTTCGTTACATAACTTCTTCTCGTTATACAACTGACTAAATGGTAAAAATTAGATTTAGCAAGAGAACTAATCATTAACACTATTTACATAATTATTGTCATTCTATCAACAATCTCCATCTTGACAACAATTTTCCTAATCCCTTGTCCATGCCCATTCATCAATTCTTCTGCAAGCCAAAAGAAGCCAAACATCATCACAATTTCTCTACTATAATTTGCTTGATGAATATGTCTGCGCGATTCTCTTGTGTATGGATCTTCTTGAGAGCTACTTTACCGCCATCGATCACGTTTCACAAAATGATACCTTACATTAATGTGCTTGGTCTTGTTGTGATACGCTGGATTTGCGGCCAAATGAATCACACTCTGACTATCACAGAACACATTCACTTTCTCCTGCGCCTTCCAATCTCATCAAGTAGACCTTTCAATCAGATTGCTTCTTTAATGGCATCTAAAGCAACTATATACTCTACTTCGGTAGTGGACACAACCACTGTTTCTTGAAGCTTTGACATCCAACTAATTGCTCCACCTACAAGAGTAAAGACATAACCTGTAGTAGATCTCATTTTGTCCAAATCACCTGCATAATCGACATCCACATATCCGCAGACTGATCCTTCACTACCATTAAAGATGATGCAATGGTCACTTGTGCCTCTCAAATACCGAAGCACCCATTTCACTACTTGTTAGTGTTCTTCTCCTGGATTTGCCACGAACCTGCTGACAACTCCAACTGCATGTGAAATGTCAGGTCTTGCAGATACCATCGCATACATTAAGTTGCCTACCGCATTTGCATATGGTACACGAGACATATACTTCTTTTCTTCATCAATTCTATGACTCAAAACTGAAGAAATCTTAAAATGGGAAGCTAATTGAACATTAACAAGTTTCACATTGTTCATACCGAACTTTTCAAGTACCCTTTCCACATACTTCTGCTGTGATAACCAAAGCTTTCCATTTTTCTATCTTTGTGTATCTCCATGCCCAAGATATGTTTTGCGGCTCCAAGATCCTTCATATCAAACGTCCTAGAGAGCCAAGCCTTTAACCTACTGATCTCTTCAATGCTTTTGCTTGCAATAAGCATATCATCAACATACAAAACCAAGATAATGAATATGCCACTGAAACCCTTGAAGTACACACAATGATCATGCTCACTTCTTGTAAAGTTCTGGCTCACCATGAAGGAGTCAAACTTCTTGTACCATTGCCTAGGAGACTGCCTCAGGCCATATAATGATTTCCTGAGCTTGCAAACTAATCTTTTGCTGCAACCTTGTACAAAACATTCTGGTTGTTCCATATAAATCTCTTCATCCAAATCTCCATGAAGAAAGGTTGTTTTAACATCTAACTGTTCTAACTCAAGATCAAGTAATGCAGTTAGTGTTAACACAGTACAAATAGAAACAAGTTTTACCACTGGTGAAAAAATCTCATGAAAATCAATACCTTCAACCTGAGAATACCCTTTTGCAACCAGCTTCGCCTTATACCTCTCGATATTGCCATTAGAATTTCACTTCAATTTGAAGATCCATTTGCATCTGACAACACTTCTCCCTTCAGGAAGTTCTACAAGATCCCAGGTTTTGTTCTTAGCTAAGGAATCCATTTCTTCGTCTATATTCCTTTTCTATTTTTCGCTATTTGCATCATCCACTGCTTCTTGATAATAAGAAGGTTCCCCATCTTCAGTAATCAATGCAATAGATGAAGCAACATTTTCATACCTTTTAGGTGTTTTTCTTTCCCTTGTAGACCTTCTTAGAGTGATTGGTTGCTGAATTGGTTCACCTTTTTCTTTAGAAGTATCTCCTTCCTTTCGACTTTCTAAAAAAGGTTTAGCCTTCAACTGAATTCGTTGATTCGGCGATACCTGTTCCTGTTCAACTTTTTCAACATCTGATTTTAGAAGAGAAAACTCATCAAATGTTACATCTCTACTAATGACTATCTTCCGTAAAGAAGGATCCCACAACCTGTATCCTTTCACTGCATAGTCATACCCAACAAAGACATAACATTTTTATTTTCGGTCTAACTTTGAACGTTAATGCTTTGGAATAAGAGCATAGGCATCACAACCAAAAATCCTTAAATGTGAATAATCATAGACTGACCTGACCAAACTTCTTTAGGAATTAATGGCAACTGAAGGTGATCTGTTAACTAAATAACAAGCAATAGATATTGCTTGTGCCCATAACTCCTTTTGTAGGTTAGCATTGTTGATCAAACTTTTGGCTATTTCCATAAGAGTCTGATTCATAAGTTCAACAACACAATTTTGCTTAGGAGTATAAGCAATAGTTTTATGTCTAACAACCTTTTCATCCTTACAATATTGTTCAAATTCTAGGGAAGTAAATTCACCGTCATTGTCAATTCTTAAACATTTAATTGATTTTCCTACTTTATTTTCCACCATAGCTTTAAATTTTTTAAAATCATTAAATACATTAACTTTTCTTTTCAACATATAGAACCGGACTTTCCGGGACAAATCATCAATAAATGTTAAGAAGTATAATGCACCTCCATAAGATACAATAGGAGATGGTCCCCAAAGATCAAAATGAATATAGTCCAAAATTTCTTTACTATTATGACTTCCAGTTTTAAATTTCTGTTTACATTGTTTTCCATACACACAATGTTTACAAAAATCCAACCTCAAAGGATTTTAAATCAGGAAGCAACTTGTGATTCATCAGTACCTGAAGACCCTTCTCAGTCATGTGACCCAACCGCTGATGCCATAGGCGAGTACCTTCTTCTACCTTCTCCGATACAGTTGCTGCCTGACTGACCTGAGTACTTCCTTTGAGTTTGTAAAGATTTCCGTTCTTTTTTGCCTTCATAACAACCAAGGCGCCTTTTGAAACTTTCAACACTCCATTCTGACCTGTAAACTTGTCATCTTCCGAGTCCAATGGTCCCAAAGAAATCAAAAAATTTCTCAATTTAGGTACATGTCTAACATCAGCTAATGTTCTAACTTTATCATCATACATTTTAATTATGATATTTCCCATCCCAACAGTCTGACAAGATACATTATTTCCCATAAGCACAGAACTACCATTCACAACTTCATATGAAGTAAAACCAATTTCTGTGCAGACTCATGTGATGAGAAGCACTAGAATCTAACAACCAATTTTCATAATTCTGAGAGGCATTACAAACAGGTAAAGCTTCATCTACCATACCCAATTCTGCAGATAAAACTTCATCAATCATCTGAATCAACTTGATTTGCTTCCTTCTTTGGGTTTTCAAATTCCTTTCGTTCCAACGGTGTTTCTTGAGGTGTCCAATTTTGTTGTAGTACCAACATTTGGCTTTACACTTCTTGCCCTTTGATTTTGATCTGGAAGAACTCCTTGCTTTCTCCCCTCTTTCCTTTGACCGACCTCTGGCTACCATGGCTTCTAGTGCAGAGGTTTCAATGTTGGATTTCCTTGGTACTTATTTAGATAACAAGGCTCCTACAAATGTACCAAATTCCAAAGATTCAGTTGTGCTCAACCTGATAGAAGTTATGAAGTGGTTCCATGACCCGGGGAGAGAACACAACAGGGTGATAGATTTGTCTTCTTCCTGAAATTTAACTTCCATATCTGACAATTGGCAAATAAGTGTATTAAAAACATTTATATGTTCTGCAATTTTTGTACCCTCTTTCATCCGAAGATTGTACAATTTCCTTTTCAGTAAATTCTATTGGTTAAAGATTTGGTCATATACACCGCTTTCTATTTTCCCCATAAACCTGATGGCGATGTTTCTTCAACAATGTTGAAGAGAACTTCATCTGCCACACACAATCTGATGGTACTGAGAGCATGGCATCCAAGTCCTCCCAATCCAAATCTGTCATGCCAACAAGTTTCTTCTTCACCCCATCTAAAGCTTTGTGCAACTTTTGTTGCACCAGCAAATCCCTAGCTTTCAGTTTCCATAAAGCAAAATTTTTCTTCCTAGTGAATTTCTCCACCTCGAAATTAGCATTCGTTATTTTTGTCATTTCTTCCTACACATCCTCCTACTAGGGTTTCCAACCTTTTAGGTTATTTATTTATTTATTTAAATTAGGGTTTCCTTCCTCTTTAATTTCAGAAAAAAGCTTCACCCTTTTTAGCTTCAGGAATAAAAAACTTCACACAAAATTCTACTCCAATTGGTTTTTTTTACTTAAATTCATTTAAAAAAAAACCCCACTCAAAAATTGCATTCAACAAAAAAAACTTGTTTTTTTGTTTGTTTTTTTTGTTTTTGTCAAATTTTAAAAATTACTTGACTTGCTTGCAGCAGTAGTAAGTCTGCACTCAAACACTGCAACAATATGCTCTTCTTATGATGGATTTCAACCTTGGCAGCTTGGTTACAACCCAGAGGGTTCTAGGTTCCACTGTTTGACTAACCTTGATGACCTCTTCACAACGACAATTGGCTACCACCCTGGCTCAAAAAATACACACAACTAAGTTGAGCCTTTCTCTTTGGAAGTAGGCTCGTCAATGGCACAACAATGGGCTCTCTATCTCGAGAACTGGCAGCGATCCAAAACGGGCTCTTTGTCTTTATCAATGGTTGTGATTTTGCTCAATGGTTGTGTGACTCGAGAACTGACTAACAACCTTGCACGTCTAGAAACTCTCAACTGGTGCCAGAAGGATCTTGACTGGCGGATAAGGACTTTCAACGACAGTCTCTTCAACCACAACTCCAGGGCCAACTCTACAATAACGACGGCTTGACTGGCGACTCACAGCAACTGCAGACCTCAACGTTGCAGGCAGGGTTTCTTCCACTTTGACGAGTTGACTGCTCTCTTAACCAACTTTCTCTGATACCATTTATTGGTCTTAAGAGATATTAAACTTGGATAATAATAATAATTTATATAATAATAATATCACTGGGCTTAATAATAATAATAATAATAATAATATTAACGAAGTTAGTGACTCTGTTTTCAATTCTGATAACTGTAATAATATCAGCATTGGTAATAAGGCTCTAGGTTTGGATAATAATGTTTGTTCCAATTTTATTTCCTCTTCAAGTAATAAGGTTGTCAATCTCTCTAGCTTTTCTTTTGATCCCCTGTCTTTAGTATTTTGGAGAAAGGTTTAAATTTCACTCTTGCTCCTAGAAAGATCCGGGCCTAAGATATCATCTATGACATTGAATATGGTATTAGAGACTTACTGGACATCACTAAAGATATCATTTTTCAAGATTGTGCGGTTGTCCTTAGAAAGGCAAATCCCCCCAAGAACAACATCAACAAACTTGAGTTTGACGCTCTCAAATCGTTAAACAATAATAATAATATTGTTGCTCTCAAAGCCGACAAAGGTGGTGTTGTGGTTATTCTTGATAAAGATGATTACCGTCGGAAGATGTTGGACCACCTCCATAATAGTGGGAGCTATAGGAAACTCAACAAGGATCCCGGGAAGAAGATTTCCAAAAGTGTGGCTCTTTCTATAAATGCTAGTAGCTTGGTCAGCTCGTTCAATCATAAGCTTATAGAAAGTTTCCCTCTTATCCCCAGAATCTGTAAGGAAGGGGATCCTTCGAGACCCATTGTCAACACGATAGGAGGGCCAACTTATCTTCTTGCTAAATATTTAGCCCAAAAGCTTAAGCCCTTGTTGGCCATATGGAATCTTTCGTCAAGGACTTTGCATTGTTTGTCAATGAGTTAAAGAGTTTCAAGCTTGATCTGAATGGAAAACTTGTGAGCTTCGATGTTGTCTCCCTCTACACTAATATCCTATCAATGAGACCATCGAAGTCACCAAGCGCATTACGGATCCCAATGCGGCTAATTTAGTTGGTATTTGTCTTACTTCTACTTTCTTTTCATTCGACGGGGAATTCTATGAGCAAAGTTGTGGTGTTGGCATGACTTCCCCCCTCTCCTATGGTAGCTAATCTATTCATGGAGGATTTTGAATCAAAGGCCTTAACTTCTTCTCGTCTTTTGCCTAAGAATCTGTGGAAGAGGTTTGTCGATGACACTTGTGTCATCTGGTCCCATGGTAAAGAAGAGTTGGAACTGTTTTTCCTCCATCTTAACAATCAATCTAGTTCCATAAAGTTCACCATGGAATTTGAAAGTAATGGTAGTCTTCCCTTCTTTGACATCCTCCTCTCAAGGAATGATGACGGCTCTTTTTCTCATAAGGTATTTTGTAAGAAAACTCATATGGAACAACATCTTCATGCTAATTCTCATCATTTCCTAGCTCAAAAGCTTGGTGGATGACACTTGTGTCATCTGGTCCCATGGTAAGGAAGAGTTGGAACGGTTTTTCCTCCATCTTAACAATCAATCTAGTTCCATAAATTTCACCATGGAATTTGAAAGTAATGGTAGTCTACCCTTTCTTGACGTCTTCCTCTCAAGGAATGATGATGACTCTTTTTCTCATTAGGTATTTCGTAAAAAACTCATACGGAACAGTATCTTCATGCTAATTCTCACCATTTCCCAAATCAAAAGCTTGGTGTTCTCAACACCTTAGCGACTATAGCTTTAAGAGTCTCTGATGACAACCATCTCAATAAAGAAAAAGCACATCTCCTAAGTGTTTTCTTTAATGATGGGTATAATAGACACCAATGTACTAAGGCTTTCCTCAGCGCTGAAAAAGGTACTAGCGCTAAGAAAGATACCAAGGATCAATTTTTTTGTGTTCATCTTCCTTTTATCCAAGGGACCACTGACGAGATTGTGAAGGTCTTAAGGAAGCATAAGGTGGCTTCAACCTTTAGGCCTTTAAATACCATCTGAAGCTCCCTTAGATCTGTAAAAGTCCTAGTGGACCCCAAGAATATGAAGGGTGTTTACGTTATCTCATGCTCTTGTGGGACTCCCTACATTGGTGAGACTGGTCGCTCGATTAATCAAAGGATTTGTGAGCACGCTGCTGACATCTAGCATGGCAGGACCCACTCCTCTGCTTTGGCAGAGTATGCAGATAAATCTAAGCATCACTTCTGCATTGAGGAGGCCCAAGTCATTGGTAGGGTTAGTCATTTCCATCATCGTAAATTGAGGGAGGCCCTAAAAATTGAAAAAAGACCCAATAATTTGAATAAAGATGATGGTTGGATTATTAGTAGAAGTTGGGTCCCTGTCTTGTCCTCCTAGTTTTTTAGGTTTCTTTTGGGATTTATTTTGTTTGTTTATTTATCTATGTAGGTATTGATGTCTTTTTAATAATATTTGTTGCCGGTTGATTCTTCATTAGAGTTTATATTATTGATCCCTCGTGTTTTCTTAAGTATTATATCATCCTATTCGTTCTTAAATCCTTTTAGTATTTTTGTTATTTGTTTAATGGGCCTCAACCCCGTATTTTATTGTTGACCCTATTTTATTTATTGATTACTTTTCTTTGAATATATATATATATATATATATATATATATATATATATATATATATATTTATACTTGATCTTGTCTTGACTCATTTTTATAATTTTTAAGTTCCCTCATTATTTGGAGTTTGATTCTTGTTAGTTATTTTTTCAATTATTTCCTATTAATAGAATTTTTTTAACAATATTTGATTTTAATAAATTAATTTAAATATTATTTACAAACTAGCCTTTTGATATAGTTGTTACTTAATAATATTTGTTATTAATAAATTAATATCATAGTTTAAATTTTATTTTTCAAAAATTAGCCATTTAATATGGTCGTTACTTAATAACATTTATTTAAAAAAAATAATATAATAATTTAAATATTATTGTTCAAAAATAGTTGTTACTTGAAATTATGGTCTCTACATTGTTCTCTATCTAAGCCTTTGCCATGGTCTACCTCTTCATTTGGTCTTGATGATGAACCACACTTGTTGGTTCCAAAAGCATCGAGCAAAAATTTCTCTTATGTGATTTCTATCGAAAGACTTTTCTTAAGATATTAAACATACAGGAAAAATATACGAAGAAAAATTGAATGGGAAACTGAATCAAATACACAACAAGAACGCACAAAAGTTATGTGGTAAAACCTTGACAGTGTGTCAAGGAAACCTCCACGGGGCAAGGGATTTGAAATGTTATTAATGAAGAATGATTCTCCATGGTTACAAGCCTCTCGGGCAATCCCAATTAATATGGGCTAATGAAGAACGATTCTCCATGGTTAAAAGCCTCTCGGGCAATCCCAATTAATATGGGCTACTTCGTTACATAACTTGCTCTCATTATAAAACTGGCTAAATGGTAAAAAATAGATTTACCAAGATAACTAATCATTAACATTACTTACATAATTGTTGTCATTCTTTCAACAATCATTGCACCATTAGTGATTTTAGGCTACCTCATATGAGGAGTTTGGCTGGAGCAATGCAAGCAGTTGGCCCATTCAGGGCACTTGCTGATATAGTGATTCTTGTACATTCTAGTGGGAGGCTAGAACAACCTTCTAACTTTAAGAAGGCACATGCATGATAGGATGTCATGGAGAAAGGTTCAAAAGATATTGTGTTTTTAATGATTGGTTCTAGCCTTGCAACTGATGGAAGCGTTGTAAAGTATAGGGAAAGATTGTTGGATTCTCTCAAGTAGAGGGAGTTGACCTTGACGAGATGCTCTCTCCAATTACTAGAGTATTCTCATGGGAAGAGGTAGTTAACCATGTTTAGATTGCTTTAGTTGCTATAGGTTTTGAGTTACATGAGAGGGATTCTCATGTTAATAGATTGTTGACATCCCTACATGGTTTGTTGCTTGTACCACAAGCTTGCTATTTTAATATGGATGTCATTGGTGTAAGTTTTTTTCTTTGTGATTTTAATAGATGTGATTCACTCGCCTTGGTCTTGCATGGAGACGTGATTATCTTTGTAGCATGTCTTTAACAATTGATAATGCAGAGTCCATATATTTTAGCCTATGATGATGATTTAAGGGATGCTGGAGTTTGCAGGTTGCTTATGATTTAGGGTTATATTACTTTAGATTCATGTCTTGTCAAAGTTCTTTAGATGTTGGAAATGTTGTGATAACATTATGTGTTAATAGATATAGTGATATTCCAATAGTTTACAAAATTCATATTTTGGCACAATGGGAGATTGTGGCAAGCAGAGATATGATATTTGAAGACAATGTGAGGTATTCTAGTTCATAGGTATCCCCTTTAGTGATTAGGAGAGAGAGGATGTTATTGTTGTTAGGTAATGTTATCATTGATGTCAAAGCAAGAGTAGGAGTAGGATGTTGAATAAGTGTAGGATGTCGAATGCCAACTTGATGGCATAGCAGATGCAAGATATCATCATTGATGTCAAGTTGATGTAGCAATGATGAAACCCTAACCCTAGGGTTTGGATGCCCTGGATGATTCTCATGCCCCACACTTAATTCAGGTTTTTGAAGTAGTAGATCACCGAAGTTGTGTTGGAGACCCTTGCCGTTAGATTCTACTCGTCATGTTTATTCCAATGATATGTGGAGCATCTCGTGGGCCTTCACAGTTTGAGAGAACAACCCAGTCAAAAGTAAGTCTCAAATCACTGGTCCAAAACCAAGGGCTAATGATGTGGCAAATTTTTTGACAAATGATGTAGCATAAAATTATTGAAGAACTCAACACTTTGATTATTAAAAAAAAAGGTCCAAGGATTTTTTTTATAATTAACTTGTGGTTGATGACAAATTAATTGTTGGTACATAAATTGTGAAAATTTTATTTTTAAAAAATGTAGAAAGTATATTTGAAATTAAATAAAATCAAAAGCGTGAATAAATGATGGAAGTCACCAAAAATTTGAATTGAAAATTCAAATTTCCCTAATCCCCGCCCTAAGTCGTGTAGCCTATCCCATTGTATCATCAAATCTTTTTCAAGTGACGGAGATTTGCATCTTGGGGGCTATCAATGGTATTGAGAAATTCTCCTGCGGCCTCAAGGAATCTGAGCTAGTTCCGTGCATGTCTGTGGCCAGGAAGTTTTTGGTTCATTGTTTCGCTTGCCTTAAGGTTTCCTTGCAGATGGTTGAAAGGGCACGTATTTAATTTCAGAAGCATGAACTCACATGTCTGCGGCCAGGAGCGAAGCTTCTATTATGGAAATGTCTTTCGGTTGAGTTTGCTTTTGGGATATGGCGTCTCGCTAGGAATTTCTTCTCTTTTACAGGTTCTGAAGGAAATATATTCGGCCAGTCTTATCCTTGATAGAAAAAGTATGCACTCACTGTTTTACAATCGTGTAGCAGATCGTTTAATGTCTTTCAGTCCTCTTGAAGACTGACTAGGGCACATGTAAAGCGACTGCAATCATCTGCGGCTTATTATTGGAAGATACTGTATTTGAGGCCTGATTACCTTAGAGCTGCGTTCAGATGTCATTTAAATGATCCATCCTCTGAGGCCTGAATGGAATCCTTTAACGGAGGTTCTATAATAAGCATGATGTGAGTCGAATCTTGACAATCAACGTGGGTCTGCAATGTGCATAGATTACAGCTGATCTAATCTATACATCTGTAGCAATATGCATGCAAGGTTTTGCATAAATTCCATTGGGTTTGGTTTTGGCTAAGCCTATTCGCTGAGATTCTCTGGTTGAGACTGTCGCTGGATTGTGCTTCCGGCGGAATTCAACGATAACGTGTGGCTTATTTAGTGATGTAATTTTTGTTGGAAGTGATGTTTTTATGTGTAGTTGTTATGGGTTGTTATTGTTAAGGTTCAGTTCAGAGTTTAGAAGCGGTTCATTATTATGTTTAAGTATAGGGGGTTTACGCATTGCATTATATTAGATATCATTTTTGGGATTCAACTGCGTTAAGTAAGTCATTCACGTATGACCATTTCCATGAGAGGTAGTCGTAAGTGACTAATTTCTCATGATTTGAATAGTTCACTTAGCACTCATTGCATCGGGTGATGCTCACAAGGGTGAATAAGTGGGATTGAAACTAGTGAAATAAATTGCATAGATTCAATCATCACTTCCGGGGCTTGCACCCGGTAAATAGGACTTCTCGGGAGGTCACCCATCCCAGATCGCCTCTGGCTCAAGCGCGCTTAATTGTGGAGTTTTCCCCACAATCAAGCCCATTTAGCTTGCTACCCCATTTGCAAAACCTTAGCAAGTATTGTGCCTCATGAACCATTCAATTAGAGATCCATTCACTCTTTTTGAATTTAAATATAGGGGGTTTACGCAGTGCATTATATTAGATATCATTTTTGGGATTCAACTGCGTTAAGTAAGTCATTCACGTATGACCATTTCCATGAGAGGTAGTCGTAAGTGACTAGATACCTTGCTGAAATACATAAGAGGGTTGCATAGCTATCTTCGACATACCATTCTTATGTTTAGTCCCACGAATCTTGATGAGGTCTGTGTTCAAGCTACACACCTTGAAGCAAGAGGGAAAAATATACATGAAGAAGGTAAGAAAAAGTCATTTCAGAGTGTTGAAAAAGGGAAGAAGTTTAAAGGAAAGCAGAGGAAAATTGCTTCTATTAAGAAAGAAGGGGAGAGAGCCGTGTGTAAGAATTGTTCCAAGGAAGGACATGATGAAGAGCATTGTTGGAAGCTTCATCCAGAATTATAACTGAAGAAATTCAATCAATATGGGGACATGTTTCAAGAACCAAAGGGTCTGCCACCAAAAAGAGGAATTCAACATGAAATTCAGCGACAACATCACTGTCCACTCCCAAACATTGGTATTTATTGAATGTCAATTCTGGAAAGTTTAGAAATTAAAATACAAGTCCATGAATTGTTAGATAAAAGAGTAATTCGTCCTTCTACTTTGCCATGTGGTTCACCAATTGTATTAGTACCCAAAAAAGATGGAACCTGGCGCATGTGTGTAGATTATTAAGCTTTAAATAAGATCACAATAAAGAATCAATACCCATTGCCCATAATAGATAGTTTGTTAGATCAGTTGAAAAATGCAAAGTATTTCACTAAATTAGACTTGAGAAGTGGATTTCATCAAGTTACAATAGCTAAGGAGGACATATGGAAGACTGCTTTTAAAACCAAACATGGATTGTTTGAGTGGCTGGTTATCCCTTTCAGTCTTTGTAATGCTCCAACTACATTCACGAGAGTTATGAATGATGTTTTAAGATCATTTCTTGATGAGTTTGTAATTGTCTATTTAGATGATATTTTGATATTCAACGAATCACGAGAAGAGCATGTCAAGCATGTTAGGAAAGTTTTGGATATCATGAGAAAATAATAGTTATTTCTAAAGATGTCTAAATGTGAATTCGGGAAAACTTCTTTAGTGTATTTGAGCCACATAGTTGGAGGAGGTGAGCTGAAGATTGATCCCTCTAAAGTTTTGGTCATTGTGAATTGGCCAATACCCAAATCAGTCACAGAAGTGAGGAGTTTTTTAGAAGCAATGCAGTACTGGAGGAAGTTTATTGCCAATTTTTTCTCCATAACAACTCTGCTACATGCATTGACCAGTGTGAAGGTTGTTTTCCAATGGGGAGGCAAACATCAAAAAGCATTTGATGCTTTGAAACAAAAGACCAGTTCAGCCTTAGTTTTAGCATTTCTGGATTTGGAACAACCATTTTAAATACAGATAGATGCAAGTGACTACGCCATGGGTGCAATTCTTTTACAACATGGTAAGCCCATTACATTTCATTCTGAAATTTTTAATGGTGTTGTTATTAATTATCTTACGTATGATAAAGATCTTTACGCATTGGTACAAAGTGTGAAGAAATGGAAGCATTATTTGATGGGAAAAGAAACCATTATTCACACCAATCATCAACCTCTGCAATATCTGCAATCTCAAACCAAATTGAAGCAATCAAGGCGCTTTCGTTGGATGGGTTTTTTATAGCAATTCCAGTTGGTAATCAGGTACAAGAAAGACAATTTATAACAGAGTTGTTGATATGCTTTCTAGGCCGGTTGTAAATGTAGCGATTTTACAGAAGAATAATTATGTTTTGCCTGAAAGTTATGTTGAACAATACACACATAATGCTAACTTTCAAGAGGTGTATTTAAACTTGAGTTAAGACCACCAAGTTGAGGAATTAAACTACCATGTACATGATAATCTGTTATATCATTTGGGAAAACTTTGTGTTCCACAGGGAGAGAGAGTAAATGTCACAAGGGAAGTGCACACTTTTCTTATTGCTGGACATTTCAGTGTAAGTAAAACAGCGGCAAATCTTCAGAAGTATTTTTATTGGCCTCATATGCTTGAAAGTATGTCACATTTTATAAGAGGTTGTTCATTTTGTGCAGTCAGTAAGCTTAGTAATAGGAAACTAGGATTTTACACACCACTTCTAGTGCCTTCAAGACCATGGGAAAGTGTTCCTATGGATTTTGTAGGAGGTCTTCCTTTGTCAAGGAAAGGTCATGATTATTTGTATGTAGTTGTGGATAGATTCAGCAAGATGTGCATGTTAATGCCCTGTAAAAATAAAATTACAGCTGAACAAACATCTCAACTTTTCTTTCAAAATGTATGGGTTCATTTTGGATTTCCTACTTCTATTGTAAGTGATCATGATTCTCGATTTGTTGGGAATTTTTGGTCAAGTTTATAATACTTGATGGACACCAAGTTGAAGAAAAGTAAAACCTTCCATTCGCAAACAGATGGTCAAACTGAAGTGGTAAACAAGACAGTAATTCATTTGCTAAGAGAATATTGCAACAAACATCCTAAGTTGTGGGATGGACAGTTGCATTATATTCAGCATGCTTACAACCGAGCAAAACACTCCTCTACTCTAATTTCACCTTTTGAGGCATGTCTTGTTTACTTGCCTAAAACGCCTTTGGATTTCATCTTGGAGAAAGATGTAGCTGTAGATAGACACAATGACATAGACAAGGCAAATAAATTCATTGAGCAAATTCAGTTGATTCACCAAACAGTTCAAGAACAACTAGAAAAGAGTCAAGGCAAGTATAAGGCAAGGCATTATAAGCATCGTGTGGATCATCAGTTTCAAGTAGGTGATGAAGTTTGGCTATACATTAGCAAGGAAAGGCTTCAAGGTGAAGTAAAAAGCTAAAACCAATTCGTTATGGTCCATTTAAAATTCTGGAAAAGATTGGTAATAATGCTTTCAGGCTTGATTTGCCTTCATATATGCAAATCTATTTTGTTGTTAATGTTGAAAATTTGAGATTGTATGAACCTCCTTTTATTGAAGATCAAGGAGAGAATGTTCAAATTCCATCTATTGAAGACTTTTCTCCAGTATACCTTTATGTTCTTCAGCAAGACACTATACGTGACAGAAGGACAAGGACAACTAAAAGGGGAAATATTGATTATCTTCAAGTGGGTCTCAAAGGTACACATCCATCAAAGGGCAAATGGATTAAAGTGGGGAATGTGAGGGAACACTAGCCTCATCTGTTCAATAACTGAAAGTGATCCTTTTGGGGTCCAAAAGGCTACTAGTGGGGGAGAGTGATTAGGTGCTCAAAATTATGCTAAAAAATCAAACTGTCAGAATCTTCTCAAACTCAGCGTTAAATTGAAGAGCTCGTCATTTTGAATTCAATAGTGTGAACAACACTCGAATCCGAGTTCGTATGCAGAAGTTAGAGCAAGTCAAAGTTCAGGTTTGACTTGCCTACATAGCAGGGTTGGGATGATGTGGCAAGTCTTCAACAAATAAGGAGGCACCAAGTGGCAACCCACCATTGTCCATATAGCAGCGATAAGTGTTTTGGTGTTACAAATCAACCCCTGGCAGGTTCAGGGTTGCGATGCGATGAAGCAATCGCAAATCACAATTGCAATCAGTGAAGGGGAACAAAATAGCTTATCGACCCCAGCCCCAGCAAGGTTTGGAGTCGTGATGTAATGTGATCACATATCGCAATCGCAGGAAAGAAGCGACAACAAGAATAGACCCCGGCACAATTGAGCTCCAAATGCAATAGGTTCCAGACGTGGGAATTTGGTATGTTGCAGTTCATTATCCCATCGGGTCTGCAATACCGCATTGCAACATTCGCTGTGTTAAGAGCCCAAAACACTACCGATTGCAATTGCGATAAGGCTAACAGAATATAGCCCGCTGAACCACGAATTTCATGCTTCCTTAGCAGATTTTGGAGCGGAAAAGGGGTTTTGGTTGGTTTTGGAGCATTTCGCGGAACAAATAGTGGGAGAACTAAGAGAAATCGTAACTCCTTCAGTTCTTAGCCAAAATTGATGCAAAAATAGTCAATTCTAGCAGTTTTTGGTATTTTGAACTCATGGAGAAGGGTTTCAGAGGTATATGAGCGTTGTAAACACACTTTTGATGTAATCTGAGCATAATAGAGAGGCCCAAACCATTGGAAACTAGACCAAGGATACGTAGCCCAAGAGGGGGGAAGTCCTTTATCATATGTTTGTTGTGTGTTGTATATTGATGTTCATTGCTGTTATATTGTTGTTGTTTAGCACATGTTTTTATATTAAACTGTTTATAACATTTACATAAGAAACTCTCATGGGAATTTGTTAATTGCAAAAGTTTTTGAATCCTTAAGCACTTGAAAAAGCAAATGATAATCATGTTGGGTTTATTTTTGAATGGGGAATTAGCACAACATTACTAATCTGTTCCAATTCGGATCAGTAGGAGTATGAGACTCTAGTGAGTCGGGTGGTCAGGATCCAGTGTAGAAGTGACAAGGAGATCAGTTAGATCGGTTCCAATTGTTGTTGTAGGATCATCACTATTGCTACAGGAGCCCACAATATCATAGTAGCAGGTTCAATGTCAGTAGACGCAATTTGTCATTAGACAATTGCAAATCTAGTTGCAGTCAACACCTGGGAGATAGTTGCACAGCTAGATGCAATGACATAGGCGGTGCGAATTGCCTAGTTGCAGTATGCAAGTGCAGTTCCAGCCAGAAGATTCCCAGCGTAGAGCTTCACTGTCCAATTTCTAGTGTAGGAGGACAGTGTGAGTTGCCAGGAGGGAGCAGAGTGATTTCCCATAATGAGATCGAGACTCAGAGGGAGTCTAGTTTCAAAGGGAGCATCCCTATGGAAGCTAGTACTTCAGGATCTAGGGAGATCAAACTCATTATCGCAGTAGTTGCTGCAGTAGTGCAGCAGCATCAGCAGAGCATTAGCAACAATAGTATGAGACTTGAGTAGATCAGACTTTGCTATGCGACAACTATACCTCCAGGAGTGAGATTGGGTGACTTGGAGTTGTAGCCCCAAAGAGCTACATATATTACTAGGGTCCTTGGGGAGTTTACCTCATGGATCATTACCTTGCTATGGGGGCCCACAATATTCAGTAGCAGGATGGACCAATGGTAGTTGATGCAGTCAGTAACAGAGTGACAATTGCATACTAGTAGCAGTCATATGTTGAGGGACGCAGTGCAGTGTTAACAACAAAGCAGGTGGCTCAGTGCAGAGTTAGCAACAACGCAGATTCTTTAGTGGACAGTGTAGTAGCTAGTAGCAGTCAGGACTTGGCAGATAGATGTGTCACACTGAACACAGTTAATTCAATATTTTGGATGCTTCTCAGTTGCAGTAGCAGAAGAAACAGATGAGAGGGAGTTGTAGTGCAAATGCGGTGTTCGCAGCGTTATGGCTAAGTCAATAGTAGCATAGATGCAACATCAGAGTTGCATAGTGGGTTGTGGGTAGTATGGCCAGACATCAGTAGCTTGACAAGAGGTGATACAGATACAGGGTGTTGTGGTTAGATGTGCAACACTAAAGAGAAGTGAGAACACAGTCCTAACTAAGAGGGGGTGTTAGGTTCTATAGCAACGAGTGTGTTCTAGTGATGAAATTTGATGGAGAGGCTAGAATACATAAGGTCTCCAAAACCCAAAAATCGTTTCTGGAAAATCCACCTATAGATGACTTAATTAGATTATTAACCAATTTTTTAATGTTTCCTAAGTCTAAACTTAGGAAAACTGGTTAATTGATAAGAATTAATTAAGTCAAGGTGAGAATTCTCTAGACACTCACATAGATCGATCCAGAAATGATCTAAGCCATCGATTAAGCTTTAATGTTGGCTATTGGAGTCACAACAAGAATATATAAGAAGGGATCGATGTGGTGATGGAGAATACACCAGAGTCACTTTGAGTATTTGATTTTCCAGAGTAGCAACAGTTAGTTACCAGAGAGTTCGAGCTTCAGTGAGGACACATAGACAATGAGGAGTAGGGACAATGAAGCTGGAGAAAGTATTCGAAATCCAGCGAGTGAATTTGCAGAGAGGAAGAAGAACCACACTAAGGCTGACGCAGGGGTTGCACAAAAGCCTTTAACAAGCAGTTTGATTGGCAGATTCAGGAAGCTGTTTCAAAGTTCCGATGGAAAAAGAATTTCACAAAGGCCGAGAGAAATATTTCCAAACTTAGTGGCAAGTAGAAGAGGTAATTCAGTGTGAGATCCAGGCCATACAATTTTGTGCCTGTGTAGAGCCTATGCAGAGGGTGACTTAGCGCAAGACGTAGAGGGTTTCAGAGGCCAATATCCAGTGCCGAATTTGCTTGTGGGGTGAGGAAAATTCCTCACTAGATTTTTGCTAGTGTTTTTCTTTGTAGGATTGCCAATTTTCGGCATCCAGATTATACTCAAAATTTCTCACTGCTGCTTAATAATATAAAACCCTCAGTTGCTGCACTGGTTTTCCTAACTTGGGTTTTTCCAGGGACATTTGTCTAAAAATAACAGTGTCATTTTTATGTGTGTGTGTGTGTGCTACATTTTCTCAGTTTCCAGCACTATTTTATTTTTGCAGTATTTTATTTGTGAAGGTTGCAATGTGATTTATTTGATATTTGTCGTAGCAGATAAATTGCTAAAACAATTAAAATTAGAAAAATAAATTCTAATTGCTGCAATAGGATTTCAGTTTTGAAAATTTCACACCTACTACCTCCTACAAGGTACCCTATTTTTTTTCATGACAACACCATTGTAAGGCCATAAAGAGCAAGTCCCAAAGCCTTGTAGGCCATGTGATGATTATGTATATGGTGTCCTAGGCCTTTTAATAAGTCAATGATGTACGATATTTTTAGTCCCCACCCAGAATTCTTTTTATTCTAGATAGGATTGGAGGCCTTGAGATGGATATATTGGGATACATGTTTTATGGGTGGCATTATTTTTGTAGGGATGATCACACTATGTAGATATTTTCCAACCCACATCTTAAGCACACCTTTATCTTCCCTACATGGTCATGTTATAAATTTTGTATGCATCTATGTGGTCATGGTATGGTATTCAGTTCTCCACATGACAATCTCACAGTTCACAACAAAGTTCATGTTTCTCAAGGCACTTTCATGAATCCCAATGCACAAAGCTCTTGGGTCAAAATTCAACAAGGGCTCATTGCGTTTTGCATGATGCATATTTGACATGCTACATTGAGTTTTTGGCAAAATAAAGATATTCCAAGCAAATCCAATCTTCATAGGGGGGACGTGGGCATAGTAATAATGCATCATCAAAAGGTGACAAAGATATTTTACATTGCATGCAATGCATGGAGTCTCCTATTACCCATGCACACCTTTTAGAGCCTTAAAGAAACCCAACATAGGAATTTTGAGGTCCTTTCAAGCTAAAATGTGAAGTAGTAATGTGGTCAAAATGTAACATGGAAGTCAAAAGTCAAAAGTTCAAGGTCTCTAAGTGGAACATTATGATCAAAAAGATGAATTCTATCCTCCAAGAAAAAAATGCTATCATTATCAAGTGAAATGGTCCCTCTTCAAGCCAAAACATGGGTTAGTCTAAGGTGATACATGTTTGGGGGATGGGGCGCTGGCACATTCAATATAGATGTTTGGTGGTCAAAAAGCTAAATTCTGGGTGTATTTTTACTATTCATTGCCTCGTGCCCAAATCAAGAAAGTTATCGACCTCCAAACCAGTCATTAGCAATCTTAGGCCACACATGGGGTTCCAAAGAGGGTAGTGGCACATTCCATGTGGGTTGAAATTTCTCCAAAGCACACGTGGGAGCTTCCTAGATAAGTTGTTTGACCACTATTCATGAGATGAACAACATGCAAGGTTAAATCAAGCCACATGTTATGATTTTTAGTGAAAGGGTTATCTCTCCAAGCAATTTGACTCCCTTGTGGATGAATTAATTATTACTGCAGAATATTTTTTTCATGTAATGACTTAATCTTCCATCTTGTAGATGACAAGTCAACAAAATATTGTTTTGGGAGAGGAATTTACTAGCCTCTACAATTTTTTTTTTTAATATAAGGCTATACCCTCTACCCAAATGGGTTGTTGAATTATGAGATCATTATGCTATTTTAATGCAATTTTTATATTTCAATGAAATTTTGTGGAGAGATTCTTCTATGCTTTTTCTTATTAGCTTGTTGTAATAATGCTTCATAGAATAGACATGTATTTATGGGTTACTACAAGACAACCAGGTTGATTCATTGAGGGGTAACACGTCACATGGAAGGAGAGATCAAGGCAATAGACCTCATCTCGTTTTTGTTGGCATTGGGAACTAATCAAACCCAGTTGTTGGGCAAATCATTATAGGGTGTTCCTTTAGTTAGAGTAAGATGTCACTTGGTGCCATAGTTGACCTAGTGGTTGGAAACTTCTCCATAAGAAAACTCTTGCCCAGAAACTACAACTTCGTCTACAACTTTTCCTAGCAACTTCTACAACAACTTCGCTTTTCTGCATAGGTAGATTCTTTCTCTTAGAGAACTCGTCTTTCAGAACAACTATTTTTGGTGACCTAACTTTGCTTCTACAACTTGGCTTTACAACAACAATATGTGCCCTAATTCCTTCGCACGTGTGGAGAGAAGTAACCCAAAAATTTGATTTCTTCTTCTTCCTTCGACCTCCATCTCTTCGCACTTATTTTCTTCTTTATGATCAAACTTGTGTGAGTGTGAGTGTCTTCTCTAAATTAGGCTAAGTGCCCTATGTGTACGCTTCCTTGAGCCTCCTATTAGGCCGACTTGATGCTTGCATGATTGAATTGGTCTTGGAGAGTCTTTTGACTCTAATTTGACTCAAATAATTTTCTTTACAATATGTAACATGCCCGAAAGGGTCATTCATACATGACAATTACTTAACGACTTTTTTACAAACCTAGAAGCACTCAATGGGTTATTTGAACTATAAAAACAAATTCTCTTGAGCATGAAACCCATGCCTCAAGATTCACAATAATAAATTTATTTTTCCCTTTTCATTAAGTACATAAAATCATGATTACATCTGTCATTATGAAGACCAATTCTAGTTACATATTTCAACACTTCCTCTTAACTAGGTGTTGAGAAATCTAGGGCATCAGAATTAGGAGATTTCTATATCAATGATAACTGCTTGTGAATGTTTTTTACTTTTTAATATTAGGATCTTTTCTTTACTTAGATTATTATAGTGTTGTTCATAAAACAACTATTCACAGCATAAAAAATGAGAGACAAGAGGCATAGAATGTAGGTGATCAGCCAGGTACAAAACCTCTCCAACTTGAGAGGAAAACCCAAACGAATTCTTCTTCTTATAGAGACTCCAATTGACGAATACCAAGACCAAGACCCTTGACCAACAACCTCTCCAAGAACAAATCACAAGCCTTCTTAGTTTGATTTCTTCCTTGAGTCAACGATGATCAAACTTCCTTCTTCTCCACTATCTCGACTTCCTTCAAATTTCGGTCACTTGTTTGAGATCTGCAACCTTCCGCCCTCTTTCAGAAACCCTAAACGTGGCATGTGAGGGAGAATGACACCTTGATTCCCTTCAAATTAGATGGAGACTCTTTCTCCTTCAACTCAGCTTGAGAATCACCTTGATTTATCAGTTGGAAATCATTAATTCCTACTTGTCTATGGTTACAATTCTCCATTTGAGGAGTTTGTTCCTATATAATAGGGATTTAGTTTTCTCTAGATTAGTGTGTGGTTGAGAGAATCTCTCAACCACACTACTGTACGTCTAAGATAGTATTCCTATCTTAAGACTATTGATTGTATAAATGTGTGTAATTTGCTCATTCATTAATCATTAGAAAATATATTGATTGTGCAACTTTTATCTTGGTATCAGAGCCTGAGGGCCTAGCCCCTCGTGGGCTGGGCTGCTCCTGGGCTGAGGAAATAAAAGACTATTTTTAATTTCTAGTTTTTCCATCATATGTCTAAACGAGTAAAGGTAGGAATAGCTGGGCGCAGCAGAAACAAGGTCGCAGAGGCGCTCAGATGGGCCGAGGCGCCATCGCTACCCCCTGCGAATATCCCCATAATCGAGGCAGACCTCACGAGCCCCCCATCGCTGGTGGCCTATGCAGGTCGATGTGGCTACATTGGCCACGGCGCAGCAGAATTCGGAAGCCCACCTTGAAAACCATCAGAGGCATCTTTATTCCATTCACTCTTTATATTGTACGGAATTGAGCACCTAATTGTTGTTGGAGAGCTTAAGGGAGGCGTTACAGGGGCACTGCTGCATAATCTCTGGAGACCATTATTGGGAAGCCCTCCTGATCCGAGGTCTTTTAGCCAGGGAATCAGAGATCCATTCTCTGCCCCTCCTCCTAATGATAATCCGCAAGGATTATTCCCTTCCACGGGCGAAGAGACGCCATTAATGCATTCTGAAGGTTTCATTCCCTTTCTGTAGGCGCTGCCGTCTTCTTCCACTACCCAACCAGCCTCTGCACAGAGGGCTTTGAGCACTTCATTGTTATCGCAGTGCTTGGGAAGCTTGTAATTCCCATAAAGTCTCAGACCTGTGAAGATCTTGGCCGCAATGGCTCTTCTCCTCCTCTCTCGCTTCTTGTTATTTTCGCACTCTTTCCAGTTTGGAAGCCGGCTAGCTAGACTCATATCTGCGAGCTGCAGCAGAAGGTATTCTCTCTCGAACAACAATTTGGATGCAAGAGGCGGGCTTGTGCAGGAGAACGAAACCTGTGCTCAACTGCATGGGTCCCTACCACCTTTCTGGTGAGCCGGTGGTCTCCGCCTGCGTTGAAGGCTGCGTGGATTATTTGGACATCTCAGGAGAGCCTGAATTCATGGAAAAATGGAGGTTGATGGTTCTATTTCCAAACACCAGGGTGTACGCAATTTCTTTTGAAGATGGATCTCGACTGGTGTTCCGGCTTTCTGGTACTGGATCTGTAGGTGCAACCATTCGGTTGTATATTGAGCAATATGAAGCGGACTCCACCAAGATCTGACGTGACGTGATTCACAAGTGGCTCGCGCTCGATGCAGAGACGGACCCCGACACTGAGCCGTTGGTCAGAATTTTGTTGTTGTTGTTTCCCCGACTTGCCTGAGACCACTGAGAGGCATCTTCTATAACCAGAAAAGGAACTGGATGAGTTTTTTTTAATCATGGATGAGCATTTGCTATTCAAGGTTGGAATTGATTGATGTTGTTCAAGTCATCACCCGGAAGATTGGGATTTGACGCAGTTGTGTGGAAACGCGGAGCCGGAAGCAAGCGGAGGCATCAGCCCCTCCTCAGTCGTCTTCTTCTGCATCTTCCAGGCCTTCGAAATGAGCTCGTCATCCACATAAATCAGTGAACGAGAATCTCTGTTGTCAGATCCGTGGAGGTTCTTACTGTGGAGATGGCTGTCCAGCGTAAACTGCATCGACAGGAAAGGGACTGTTTTGTGGAGTTTAATGATAGCTTATTGCGTCCAGTTTGAAACGAAAGAGATCGGAATTTAATTAGCGGTTTGATGGAGCATCAAATTCTACTGAAGAAGACACTATTATAGATTTGAAGGGCGAGCGTTGTTGTGTTTAGTGAGCGTGCATTGCTGCGTGTAGATTCGAAAGGGGAACGCATTTCCAGCCCCTTGCCCCCGGGCGTGTCACCTTCCCCTGCGAGGTCGACTCCCAGGAGGTTCTTCCGCAGGCCGTTCTCCCTTCCGTCCCCGGCCAAGCACATAAAGGCTTCCCTTGTGAAGAGACAGGGTGCCCCCAAGCCAGGATGGTCCCATACCGGAAGATGGCGTCGAGAATGAGAGGCCGCTCGATAAAAGCTTCGGTTACAGTAAGAATTTTGCTTCCAAGTTTGAATTGGGGCATGAGGTCGGCCGAGGTCATTTCGGCCACACCTGCTTTGCCAAGGGTCGCAAAGGCGATCTCAAGGGCGTGCTGGAAGATGGCACGGCCGTAGCTGTGAAGGTTGCGAAGGTGGGGAATACGAAGAGCACAGACCAAGTCCTGAACGAAGTTCGAATCCTGTCTCAGGTGAACCACAGAAACCTGGTGCGCCTGTTGGGTTGTTGTGTGGAGGCAGAGCAACGCTGGTGGTGCTGAGGCGAGGGAAACCGAATGTAGCTGTGGTTGCTGTCATGGTGATTTGGTTCATATATTCCTGTTTGTTGGTGATGCTGTTGTAGCTGATGGGAAAATTGGATAGTTTTTGTTGTTCGCTTTGATGCTGTTTTTAGCTGATTGGATAGTTTTTGGTCACTGCTATGTTGGGAAATAGTCATTTTTGGGCATAGGCAGAGAAATTAAATTTGAAGAGTTTATGTTGTATTCTCTTGGAAGCATGTTTAAATATTATTGGCCTTATTGAGCCTAGCTACCTCAATGTAGGCAAAGTTATTTTGTTAGAATTTGCAACTTTAACAAATGACAGGTTAAGCATGGAGTTCCAAGAAGTTATTTGAACAGATAAGGATGCCCACGATGTAGAAGAAGCGGAGGTAATGAAGCAGCGACAATGTTGATGGTGGACAACAAAGTAGATTTTTTTTTAGTGTGGTTTGTGGGATAGACTCCCTAACATATTATTGTAATAGTCATTGTATGTACTAGAAACTCCAAATGTTGAATGTAAGCCTTGCTAAGGCATTTGAAAGTTCGTGGTGATCTCAAAACCACTTTGTAATGGTTTGTGGTCAGCCTGAAACCATCTTTTGTCACTGTAATGTGACGGTTGGTGGTGAACCAGAAACCATCTATAGAGCCTTAGTGGCTACAGGAGTTGCCCCGGTGGTGGCAAAGTGAGATCCTTGATCGCTCGGTGGTAGCAGATCGGATCTGCCCGGTGGTGGCAAAGTGAGATCCTTGATCGCTCGGTGGTAGCAGATCGGATCTGCCCGGTGGTGGCAAAGTGAGATCCTTGATCGCTCGGTGGTAGCAGATCGGATCTGCCCGGTGGTGGCGAAGTAAGATCCTTGATCGCTCGGTGGTAGCAGATCGGATCTGCCCGGTGGTGGCGAGTGTACACAGGAGCTTTATGCTCGTAGGAGCAGGTGGGCTGCAGTAACACCTGGCTCGGACTCAGATATCTTTTTTCTGAGTAGAAGGGGATTGGCGTTTTTCGCACTGACAGCATCGCCAGGAAGGCCAACTGGCGCATCTGTTAGGCCATTAATCGCGCTAATGGGCGCGGGTTTATCATTAAGGATCGCGCCAATTCACCTTCAAGTGGATCTGCAGGAGAGGCAGATCGGATCAATTCAGCTGTATTGGAAACATAAAATTTGCAGATTGTGGATCTGTCCGAGGGCGGCAGATTTTGTTTTTGGAGGTTTTGTACATGCAATTCGTGTGATGATGGTGGATTTGATTATCATGACAAGTAGTCATTAAGGGGGGGAGTTGGAAATCATTAATTCCTACTTGTCTAT
Source organism: Pinus taeda (assembly GCA_000404065.3). NCBI lineage: Eukaryota > Viridiplantae > Streptophyta > Pinopsida > Pinales > Pinaceae > Pinus > Pinus taeda. The sequence continues at coordinate 10,193 of APFE030813150.1, read as the reverse complement.
GGTTACAATTCTCCATTTGAGGAGTTTGTTCCTATATAATAGGGATTTAGTTTTCTCTAGATTAGTGTGTGGTTGAGAGAATCTCTCAACCACACTACTGTACGTCTAAGATAGTATTCCTATCTTAAGACTATTGATTGTATAAATGTGTGTAATTTGCTCATTCATTAATCATTAGAAAATATATTGATTGTGCAACTTTTATCTTTATCCCCAATCTTCCCATCAAGTATGACTATGTTATTTCGGTCCTTCCTGCAATAGACAACCCTAGATCCTCGCACGTGTGGAGTATAACAATAAAAAAAAATATCAAAAAACCACGATGGTGATGATCCTTCTTTCTTCGCTTGGTGATAGAGCTTCTTCTTGTGATCTTCGCATTTCTATCTCTTTCTTTCTCACTTTACCGAATTGTCTTCTTGAGTGAGGCCGTGCTGCCCTATATAAAGTGATATCTCCATCAAAATGAGCCAACTTCTGTTTTCATATGGGTTGACATGCTTGTCTAGAAACATGTTCATCTTCTTATAAGGGCCAACATGAGAAGTAGCTTGTGACAAGGTCTTGGAGGGTTATTTACACAATCAAAATTTCTTTTTACAATATATAACATGTCTTCAGACTTCAAACATGACATTGACTTCCTAGACTCTATGACTTGATGACCAGCCCTAAAGGCTCACAATGGGAGCCTTAACTATAAAATAAAATTCCTTGATCATGAAAACCATGATTCAAGCATTACAAAAATAATTTTATTTTCTTCTTTACATCAATTACATAAAATCATGATTACACGTATCATTATGAAGACTGAACCTAGTTACACTTTTCAACACTCCCTCCTAATTAGGGAGGTATTCATAATCCATACAAGGTACTTGGATATTCTCAATCAGAAGAATTCTTATAAGAAGAGTTGGATTGGTAACCCATCTGTATAGCATCATATCATCCAACATTGTCATATAGCAAGGCATTGACAAAACTCTATCTCTCCACAAGATTAGAGCTCAAGGTTGGTGAGACCAAGATGTATGACACCCTCATCATTGTCTCTCTCGGAACATACCCCACCTGGGTTCTCCAAAGTATGTTCCACCAGGACTATTCTTATCTTGGATTTCTAGTCCTCAAAGAATATCAATCCTCTACGACTACTCTTATTTTGAATGCCTTTACTCATCCTCAAAGAGCATCGGATGCCAAATGTTTACCTAATCCTCCATTTTGTCTTCCCAAGTGAAGACAAGAATGATGTGTCCATCTCTCCCTCTCAATCTAGGGAGGATATACTCGTTTCACTGAAGGAATGTACCCATTCATATAAACAGGAATGTACCCATGCTACCTCTAGGGACTTGACCATTCTCCCTCTTGACCAAGGACTTACTTTCAATAACTCTTCAGGTGGAGATCATGGGACAACTAGTTGCTTGTAGAACTCCTTCCTTTGATGTCATGAATTTCTTCTTTGTCATAGAGTCTACATCTTTTGGGACTTCTTCGTAGGGCATAGAGCATCCATCACTTTCATCCATGAGTCAATCATGTCATCATTCCTTTCATTGGAAAATGATCCATTAGTCCATATCTGGTCCTCCTTCATGCTTTGCTGCATTCTACATGTTATGTTCCATTAAGGATCTTTCATCCAGCTACATGGTCATCAATGGTGGAAGATATCCATAAGTTATAACGCTTCCCTTGGAAGCCCTGAATAAGCCCATCCGAATATTATTCAATAATAAGAAATGAACATTAAATCAAAATTACCTTTGTGATGGTCTTTCATCATGACATCTTTTTATTTGCATCAACATCCTGCATACATGTTGACACATCTCCAAAAGATATATACTGTCAAGGGTCTCTTTCTTTTTCTGAATCCGTCAGAGTCTTCATATATTTCATGGAAATATCCTAGTCAAATATTTCAATCCTTGGATGTTAATTGCCTTCTTCAGAGTTGCATATTTCACGATCTCTTCCCTTCTTTCTTCACACATTTTTCTTCCCAGGAACTTTAAATTGGAGCTGCTCCAATTTTTGCCAACCACCTCCTATTTCATATGAGGACATATTACATTGATTTCATCAAGACAATATGTGAACATGCCTTCCTGAATCCTATCGAAGGAGAAGATCCTTTATTTTGATCATGCTCTCGAGATAAAGCAATTATCCATGTGACCTGCACCCATGTGACATGACTCTAGTTTATCAAATGCAAGCATACATACCTCATTTTATTTTATGTTATCTTATACTATCTTCAACAGCTTCCTTTTAAACAGTGAATCTTCCAATGAAGATTCCAATAGAGGATGTTATGTATCCTCATCCAACAAATGTTTCCTTTTGACTGATGTAAGATGAGCTTTGTACTAGATGAATTTTCCTTTTCTCATAAATAACCTTTATGCTTCTAATGAGGTTACCAAGAGCTATATCCTTTCATAGGTGATTGCCACAAACGTCTATCTTTCGTGTTTCTCTATGATGATTTCATGAGCTCTTGCTTTCAATGCTTTTATGATGCCATGATGCATCTTATCATGCTCCTTAGTGACTCATGATGGCCATATCTTTGAAAATCAGAAACTTGAAAAGAACTAGGTGAGGAAGACTATCTCAATCATAGTAGCAATCTTTGACTTCTTCTTTCTTGGACTTCTTCTTTTCATCTTCCTCCACTTCTTCGATGATATGGGCTTCTTCTCTACCTCTTATGTTCTTGTCCTTCTTGAGCTTAGGACAATATCTTTTTTAATGCCCATATTCTTGACATCCATATCATTGAATCTTAGCCATGTCCTTCTTCTTTTTCTGAGGACCAAATTTCCCAAACTTTCCTTTTCTCTTCGCCATAGTAGCATATGCTTGATTTTTTCTCACTTGATCCTACATCATTTGTTGCCTTTAGTCTGGTATCTTCAATCTTGCATAGTGACCATAGATCCTAGAATGGAGTAGCTCTTCCCATAAATGCTTGAAGTAAAGTTACCCCATTCCTTAGGTAGTGCATTTGGTACTACAATGGTCATCTTTTTGTCAGACACTATTTCATTGAGATCTTGAAGTTGATCCCTTATTTTAGATATCCTCATGAAGTATGAGGCCATCGCTTCTTCTTTTGATATCTTTAGCTTGTAGAGTTCTTGCCTTAGCGAGATAACTTCTCTTGCAGTGCTTACAAAAAACAACTCTACCAATATGTCATATATTTATTTTGAAGTTTCGAGTTTAGATACATATGGAATGATGGGATCCTTGATGGATTATATGAGAATCCTTTGAGCCCTTACTTCCCCTTTCATAAAATTTGTAAGTCCTTGAGAGTCTTCTTTTGATGGTTTGGTGATTGGGCCTTTGACATGTTCCATGACCTCATTTTCAATGAGATTGAAATCTATCCTCTTCTTCCATACAAGGAAGTTTGAAGCCCCAACCAATTTGTTGCTTTCCTTGCAAAATGACATTTCAACAGATTCAAATGTAGACATAAATATACTTACTTGTGAAGATAGTTCTTCCACTTGCTACCTCCTTGAATTTGATGATTATATAGATAATGGAGAAATTCTCCTTGATGAAGATAGTTCTCTTCAAGAATGATCCTTGACTCCACAAAGAGGGAGATCACTTCAGATCCTTTGATGGTGTTGTTCTTGTTGTTGATGATCAATGACTTCTTGATTATGTCTTGATGCTTCTTGGATGATCTTATTAAATGGTAAGGACCTTAATTTAGTGAGAGGGGGATTACCTTAGAACCTTTTGAAGATGATGACAACATCCTTGATCTTGCTTCTTTTGGATGAAATAGCCTTCAAGATGCTTTGATTTGCAGGTCTCTTCAATTTGAGTAGGGTCTTTGTAGTCTTTTGAGGATCCCAAGAGTTCTTTTGGTGTACACTTCTTCTTCGATCTAGGGATTGAAACTTCTTTATAGATCTTGACTTTTGCTTTGATATCCTTCAAGATTTGATCCTTGAGTGTTTGTGTGTCTCTTGATGAGATTCCCTTTCCTTGATTTGTCACCCTAGCTTTGATAACATGTTGAGAAATCTAGGGCACCAGAATTAGGAGATTTCTCTATCAATGATAACTACTTATGAATGCTTTTTACTTCTTAAGATTAGGATCTTTTCTTTATTTATATTATTATAGTGTTCTTCTTCATCAAACAAATATTCATAGCATAAACAATAAAGAGGAAAGAGAAACAAATGTAGGCGATCAACCAGGGACAAAAAATCTCCAACTTGAGAGGAAAACCCAAACGAATTCTTCTTCTTATAAAGACTCCAATTGACGAATATCAAGACCAAGACCCTTCACCAACGACCTCTCCAAGGCCAAGTCACAAGCCTTCTTTGTTCGAATTCTTCCTTGAGTCAACGATGGTCAAACTTCCTTCTTCTCTCACTATCTCGACTTCCTTCATATTTCGGTTACTTGTTTCAAATCTGCAACCCTCGACCATATTTCAGAAACCCTAAATGTGGCATGTGAGGGAGAATGACACCTTGATTACCTTTGCTTTAGATGGAGACTCTTTCATATTCAAATCGGCTTGAGAATCACCTTGATTTTCTCCTCGATCTACCCTCTAAGTATGACTGTGATATTTCAGTCCTTCCTGCAATAGACAACCCTATATCCTTGCACATGTGGAGTATAACAACACAAAACAGATTAGAAAACCACCTTGGTGATGATCCTTTTTTCTTTGCTTGGTGATAGATCTTCTTCTTGTGATCTTCTCATTTCTATCTCTTTCTTTCTTGCTTTACCGAATTATCTTCTTGAGTGAGGCCGAGCTTCCCTATATATAGTGGTATCTCCATCAAAATGAGTTGACTTCTACTTGCATATGGGTCAACATACTTGTTTAGAAACATATTCATCTTCTTATAAGAGTTGACATGAGAAGGAGCTTGTGACAAGGCCTTGGAGGTTTAGTTACACAATCAAAATTTCCTTTTACAATATATAACATGTCTTCAACACATGACATTGAATTCCTAGACTCTATGACATGATGACCAACCTGAAAGGCTCACAATGGGAGCCTTAACTATAAAATAAAATTCATTGATCATGAAACCTATGATTCAAGTATCACAAAAATGATTTTATTTTCTTCTTTACATCAATTACATAAAATCATGATTACACATGTCATTATGAAGACCAAACCTAGTTACACCTTTCAACACTCCCTCTTAACTAGGGAGGTATTCATAGACATAATCCATACAAGATACTTGGACATTATCAATATGAAGAATTCTTATAAGAAGAGTCGGATTGGTAACCCATCTGTATAACATCATATCATCCAACATTTTCATATAGAAAGGCCTTGAATAACAACTCTATCTTTCCATAAGATCAGAGCTCAATGTTGGCGAGACCAATGATGTATAGACACTCTCATCGTTGTCTCTCTCGGAACATACCCCACCCAGGTTCTCTTAGAGTATGTTCCACCAGGACTATTCTTATCTTGGATTCCCAGTCCTCTACGACTACTCTTGACTTGGATGCCCTAACTCATCCTCAAAGAGCATCGGATGCCAGATGTTTGCCAAATTCTCCATTCTGTCTTCCCAAGTGAAGACAAGAATGAAGTGTCCATTTCTCCCTCTCAATTTATGGAGGATATACCCATTCCACTAAAGGAATGTACCCATTCCTATAAACAAGAATGTACCCAAGGTCCCTCTTGACCAGGACTTGCTTTTAGTAGCTCTTCAGGTGGAGATCATGGGACAACCAACTTCTTGTAGAACTCCTTCCTTTGTTGTCGTGAATTTCTTCTTTGTCATAGAGTATACATCTTCGTAGGGCAAAAACCATCCATCACTTTCATCCATGAGTCATGTAATCATTCCTTTCATTGGAAAGTGATCCATTAGTCCAATCTAGTCCTCCATGCTTTGCTGCCTTCTTCATTCCATGTTTCTTTAAGGATATTTCATCCAGCTACATGGTCATCAGTGGTGGAAGATATCCATAGCTCTTCCCTTGGAAACCCTACATAATTCCATTTGGATATTATTCAAAAACAAGATATGAACATTAAATCAAAATTACCTTTGCGATGGTCTTTCATCATTACATCTTTCTATTTGCATCAACATCCTACATACATGTTGACACAACTCCAAAAGATATATACTGTCAAGGGTCTCTTTCGTTTTCAGACTCCATCAAAGTCTTCATATCTTTCATGGAGATATCCTAGTCAAATCTTTCAACCCTTGGATGTGGATTTCCTTCTTCATAGTTGCATATTTCATGATCTCCTCCCTTCTTTCTTCACACATTTTTCTTCCGAGGAACTTTCAATAAGAGTTCCTCCAATTTTTGTCAATCACCTCATATTTCATATGAGGACATTTATGTTTATTTCATCTAGAAAATGTGTGAACTATGCCTTCCTATATCCTATCAAAGGAGGAGATCCTTTCTTTTGATCATGCCCTTGAGATAGAGCATTTATCCATGTTACCTGCAACCATGTGACATGATTCTAGTTTATCAAATGCATGCATACATGCCTCATTTTATTTTATGTCATCTCAGACTATCTTCAATAGCTTCCTTGATTGAAAGATCTTCAATTCCTTTATCTTCTTTACTTCTTTTGACAGCATACCATCATCCAATGAATTCCCACAAGTTGGAATTCTTGATGAAACCCTTGCTTCCATTTAAACGGTGAATCTTCCAATGAAGATTCCAACAGAGGATCTTGAATATCCTCATCCAACAAATGTTTCCTTTTGACTGATGTATGATCAGCTTTGTACTAGATGAATTTTCCCTTTTCTCATAAATATCGTTTATGATTCTAATGAGGTTACCAAGAGCTATATTCTTCCATAGGTGATTGCCATAGAATTCTATCTTTCATGTTTCTCTATGATGATTTCACGATCTCTTGTTTTCAATGCTCTTATGATGCCATGATGCATACTATCATGCTCCCTAGTGACTCATGATGGCCATATCTTTGAAAATCATAAACTTGAAAAGAACTAGGTGAGGAAGGCTATCTCAATCATAGTAGAAATATTTTACTTCCTCTTTCTTGGACTTCTTCTTTTCAGCTTCCTCCACTTCTTCAATGATATGGGATTCTTCTCTACCTCTTTTGTTATTGTCCTTCTTGAGCTTAGGACAATCTCTTTTGTAATACCCATATTCTTGACATCCATTGCATTGAATCTTAGCCACGTTCTTCTTCCTTTTCCGAGGACCAAATTTCCCAAACTTTCCTTTTCTCTTCACCATAGCAACATATGCTTGATTCTTCTCACTTGATCCTACATTAGTTTTTGCCTTCAGCTTGGTTTCTTTTATCTTACATTGTGACGCTAGTTCCTGGAAAGGAGTAGCTTCTTTATTCCCATAAATTCTTGAAGTAAAGTTACCCAATTCCTCTGGTAGTGCATTTAGTACTACAATGGTCATCTCCTTGTTAGACAATATTTCACCCAGATCTTGAAGTTGATCCCTTATTTCAAATATCCTCATGAAATATGAGCTTATCCCTTCTTCTTTTGATATCTTTAGCTTGTAGAGTTCTTAACTTAGAGAGATAACTTCTCTTGCAGTGCTTACAAAAAACAACTCTACCAGTTTTTCGTATATTTCTTTTGAAGTGTCGAGTTTAGATACATATGGAATAAGGTGATCCTTGATGTATTCTATGAGAATCCTTTGAGCCCTTACTTCCCCTTTCATAAAATTTGTGAGTGCTTGAGCATCTTCTTCTGATCGTTTGGTGGTTAAGCCTTTGACATGTTCCATGACCTAATTTTCAATGAGATTCAAATTTGTCGTCTTCTTCCATAAAAAAATGTTTGGAGCCCCAACCAATTTGTTGCTTTCCTTGCAAAAATACATTTTGACAGATTCAAATGTGTAGGAATTTACAGGGTAAGTTCCTCAGATAGAACACCAAAAGGACACCGCTCACAAACAGATCACAGATCAATACACCAGTATTTTGACGTGGTTAAAACCCTCAGAGAGGGAAACAGTCCACGGCCTGCGCCAACGTGGCTACTACAGGCAATTTATTAATAAAAGAATGAAAATTTACATAAGCTTCTCTCATGCACGGTGAACCTACAAATGACCCTCCATGCGCTTTAAATAGAATTCATGGACCAATCGGGTGTCAAGCCACGGATCAAGTGTCGGTAATACCGAGGAGAGAATGAACCGTCGGATCACTACATATCGTGACCGTCGGATTGTAAGTTACAAAATGTACAACGGTAAAGAAACACACTTTACCTAACTCTATACCTAACTCTATACTAGACCAAGTTATACTAACTATTCCTATGTGTCGGAATATCCTAACATCCCCCCTTAAGAACAACTTGGGATAGGATTGAAGGATTTACAAATATGACACAATAGGAGAAGAAGGAGGCACTAGAGCCTATCCCCCCTTAGTGACAACTTCCTGAACTCCAACCATAAATCGAAGTTTAGTGAACTTCGCCTCTGTGAGAGCCTTTGTGAAGATGTCTGCAACCTGATCATCTATTGAACAATATTGCACTTCAAGAACATGGTCAAGAATGAGCTTTCTGATGAAGTGCATGTGAAGTTCAATGTCTTTGCTGCGCTGATGCTGAACTGGATCTTTGCAAAGCTAAATGGCACTTTGATTATCACACCAAAGTGTAGTCGGATGCTGCTACTCAAAACCAAACTCTGATAGGATCTGACGAAGCCACAAGGCTTCCTTACTAGCTTCCACGGCACCACGATACTCTGCTTCTGCTGACGAAGAGAAATGGCAGCCTGTTTATTACAAGCCCATGTAATAGGTCCTGAACCAAGAGTGAACACATAACCGCAGTAGACTTCCGATCATCAGGGTCACCAGCCCAATCAGAATCAGTGAAACCAACCAATAGAGGAGATGCTTCAGCACTATAATGAATGCCAAACTGAACTGTACCACGAACATAACGAAGTATTCGTTTAGCTGCTTTCCAATGACTTTCACGTGGGGTTTGCATAAACCGAGCAACAAGGCCAACAACAAAGGAAAGATCAGGACGAGTATGGGTTAAATACAAAAGTTTACCGACAAGTTGATGGTATAAGGTAGCATCAACTTTAGGGGAAGTACAATTGACTGAAAGTTTGACTCCAGACTGAAAGGGAGAAAGAGCTGGCTTACAATCTTCCATGTGAAAAAAGCGTAGAAGATCACAGGCATACTTGGATTGGGAGAGGAAAATACCTTCCTTGGACTGCAAGACTTGAAGACCGAGAAAATAATGTAAATGTCCTAAGTCTGTCATTTCAAACTTCTTTTTAAGGCTGGACTTCACATGGTTAATAAGGTTGGGATCACTACCAGTGAGGATAAGATCATCAACATAAAGAACAAGAATGATAAGAGACTTGCCCTCTTTCTTGGTGTAGACAGTATTATCAGAATGACACCTAGAAAAGCCAGATTCTAAAAGAAAACTATCCATTTTGGCATACCAAGCCCGAGGAGCTTGCTTGAGACCATAAAGGGATTTCTTAAGACGACATACAAGGCTAGAGTCTGTTTGTATAAACCCAATTGGTTGTTCCATGTAGATTTCTTCATGCAAGTCCCCATGCAAGAAGGTGGATTTAACATCCATCTGATGGACTTCCCATTTGAAAGAGGCAGCAAGGGTTAGAACAAGGCAGACATAGTTCATTTTGGCAATGGGGGAAAAGGTTTCAGTATAATCAATGCCTTCAACTTGTGAAAAGCCCTTAGCAACAAGACGAGCTTTATGTTTATCAACTTTCCCATCTGGCCCATACTTGGTTCTGTAAACCCATTTACATCTAACAAGTTTGCGTCCCTTTGGTAGAGGAACAAGATCCCGTGTATCATTTGCCAACAATGAATGATATTCATTCATAGCTGCGTCCCAATGTGGGTGGCCTGAAGCTTCTGCAAAGGTGTCAGGATCATAATTTGCTGACACTTGAGCCAGTAAAGAAGAGGCTCTTTCAAACTGAGAATGGGTACGGCGCTGATGTGTAGGATCACCGGCAAGATCACCTGCTGCATCTCGAGTAGCTTGGACCCATTTTGGAAATGAAGGAGCTGAAGGAGCTGAAGGATGATCCTGAGAAAGTGGGGGAGGATTGTCATC
>APFE030813133.1:110926-136085 GCA_000404065.3 Pinus taeda | reverse complement strand
AAAATTCTATCTTTTTCCTAATTATTCACACAAAAATACAAACATCTATTTCTACCCTAGGTTCTTTAACAGTCCTGCTGGAAAGCGGACGGGGGAGCAGGGCTTTTACATGCTCCGTACGCAGGTTCTTACCTTCTGTTTTTAAGATCCAACTCTTCCCTAGCAGGCACTCATCAGATTCACACTACTCTTTAGAAATGGCTACACTGTCCCCGGCAACGGTGCCAAAATGTGGAGCGATAAAAAGGGTCTTTTTAACACCTAATTACCTCACATTAATTGTCAACCCAGGGATGACTTTTTATTTCAAGAGTGTACTCAGTCTGAGGCGGCTATTTACTCAAGAGTAGTGTTTAGTAGTACAATGTTCGGAGAACACAAGAGCAAACGGATGCTAAACTATGACTAAATTGGTTCAAAAGGATAAAATCACACAAGGCAACTTATCAGTCAAGGGTGCGGAAGCGATAACCCATCCCTCTAGAAACTGATGGAAAGGAAATTAGAGCATGGACCATAGGTCTGGGAGCTAGGCAGCGACTGCTGAGGCTCACTATAGCCTTAGACCTTCTCTCACACCAAAGCAGCAAATGCAAGTAAATGGAACAGCAGAAAGTAAAATAGAACATAAAATAGGAAATGGAACAACAAGTCTAAAATGGAACGGCCGTAAATGGAACAACAAACTAGAATTAAAGGAATCTAAACAGCAAACTTTAATTAATGGAAATAAACAACAGCAAAGCCAAACTGATAACAATCTTTACTCTAAGAATAAATCGAACAGCACAAGGAAATAGAACAACATTGATTAATGATGGAATATGAAACAATGCTGGAAAGTCAAATATAAATACACACGGCGCACCTTAATAGTAATCTGATATGGTAATCCAATTATCAGTCTTAGTTATAAAGAATACGACTGTATTTTGTAATGGAACAACAACGTTCATAGATTCAACAATCGCAAGGAAATATAATTTCTAAGATGAAAATAATACCAATGGTCAAATGTTACAACACATGCACTCCATAATTGAATTGCAACGGTATCCTGTAAAAACCATTTATATCAGCACTTAAAGAAACAACAATGCGTTGCAAAATTGATATGATATTTCTGTCTCAGAAAATGAGATTAGGTGACAGAGCTGTGATGTAAAATAATATAACATATCAGATTACCAAATAAAATGGATAAGCAAACTATGCATAAAACGAAAGAATATAATATACAATAGCAACAACAACGTACTCCACCAGAGGCTGGGCCCTTATTCGCCAGTGGACGCTGCTAGGTTACTTCAGAAGGAAAAGAGTGAACCGCAACTCCCAAATCATGTATTAATCAGCAAATTGTGGAATCATTACAACAGCAACTGCTTGAGAATTACAGCATGCAACAATCCCTATTCTATGAATAATCCACCATCATTCTTCATCATTTTTCATCCCCCAAAAATCATCCTAAAGTCATCCCCATCTCTGATCTCTGTTTTCATTGAAATAGAGAGATCAGAGAGAAGTTACAATAAAGATAAGTACAACATGATTTATTTTACAAAATTGGATTGATTCTAACCATTTGATCAACAATAAAATATATTTCCTTCCATCTCTCAACAAAAGCAAGACGAATTTGGCTTTGCAGCTGAGATTTGGAGGACAACCGCAACAACAAATCTGAGAAAATCGTGCTCAAAGAACAATGCGTTTCTCTTAGTACAAGTCGAGTTTGGGCAAACTGTTCTTTAGAAAAGTTAATTGGGCCCGTTCTGGACAAAACCCATGTTCCAGATTTCTCAGATTCGTCTTCATTTGCTCAAAATCTCAACCGCAAAACTGTCGCTCCTTATTCCAACGAATTTTTGAGTTGGCACTTTTAAAAATCAAATCTTCAATCTGGAAGTTACCTTGGAGGCTAAAAATGGTGAATAATGTTATAACCAACTTATTAGAATTATCATTGATAAAATAATTCATAATCATCAATTTATTAGAAATAAAGGAGAATAAATAATATTCATTCATAAGAGCATCAATAATTTATAAAATGGATTTAAATGATAAATTATAACAAATGATATGATGAAGAATAGTGGAAATGGGCGGGATAAGTGTTCAAAAGTGATAATAATAATGACATATTAATGGCCCAACAACATCAAGGGAAAGTTTCCTCTCTCTCTGCGACAAGTTTACATCATTGGCCTTTGGTAGAAATACTCTGTGTGGTGTTCGACATCAACTCATTCATCCACACCATACAAATTGTACTAGAGTAACTTGAGATCCATTAACATCATCGGTGGTTTCTCTCGCGTATGTTAATGACCTACATCATTGGATGGTAATCATATGGTGTCTACCATGTTCGACTTCGGCTCATTAATTCACATGGTTAGACTCAGACATTGGTTGGTCATGTGAATGTGATAGAAGACCTCAGATCTAGTTCATCCACCCAGGCTGTGATTTTAGGATTAATACAAGATCACAATGTATGATGGCTATGATCATAAAAATGGTCGTCTAGTCATGGGTCTACCATCAGTCATCCGTGGAAATGTCTTTTATTCATTGTACATGTAATGTTAGCTTATGTGCTGAGAATGGGTATGCCTCCCTCAACAAAGATATCATGATGTAAGTGTATTGTAATAGATGATCCTCTAATCCACTTGTTCTTCATCCTAACTTGTCACAAGGAAAAACACTTCAGCCTTTAGTTATCATTTCTAAATTTTCACTTTAGGGGGGCAATATATTTTAGGCCATTTTTTCACATCTGGTCATTAAGCCTTCAAATGAGACCAGTTCACATCCTTTAACATATTGTCATCATCCCTTAAAAATCCCTAAGCATGACTCTACTGAATCCTTGAGTTTCTTCTCTTGACTGCTGAGTTTCCAATATTTTAAGGCCTATTGCACCCTGGACCTTTAGGGACCACCATTGAGCACAAGGTTAACCCTCTATGCACCTGTGCTGATCACCAACAGGTTATCCCTTGTTGGGGGTGCGCTTATTCTAGAAATTTGAGAAAAATAAAAAGAATCCTAAAGATTCCTCTTCCAAAAGATTCGTAAGGTTGATTCAACCATTTACCTTGGATAAGAGTCTCGAATCCTATCTGATCCTACCTTGGAGTTTTCACCTCTTTTCCCTTGAGCTCATCCTCCCATCTCAAGTGGATCTCATGCCTATATTGATAAATGGATAAGAATTCATGAAATACCTCCCTCATCTATATATTTACAACCATCCATGGGCAAGGGGTTGGATTTTGGAGATTGATTCTACCCTCATGCTTATGCTTTGAGAGTCATTATTCCATGGATTAGGGTGAAATAGGAGCATCCTTTGTGGAAAGAAAAGGACAAGTCAACTTGGGGAGCTCTTCTACAAGATCAAATCCTATTTTTGGTTATAACTCTCTCCATTTCTATTAATACAATGAGTAGTCTATTTTCCTATATATGATTTTATGATTTCATGTATTTCAATACCATGCTTATCTATTGAATGAAGTGATTGTATTATGCTACATAGATGTCATAGAATTTTGGCTTGTCTTGTTTGATTGTGCAGTTTCTAATTATAGCAATCAAAGCTAGGATTGGAGCGTACAAGACGAGGAAGGAGTGAAGCTTGCGACAAATTCTATGTAGGCCCCATCCTGTCATTCAATTGCTTTAAGGAAGGCATTGTGCCCTTTGCTTTATTTTGTTCTAGGTCAGTCCACTAGGTAGGGAAAATTTTAAGGATGGAAATTTATCTTAAATTTTAGAAACCTCGGCGAATTTCAGTAGTATGTAATATGCAAACTGTAAAATGTTTGTTGATATATTTGTAAAAATATTCAAATTTATAATGATTTTATATATAGTATCTATGTCATTTTGGAAAATTTTAAGTTAAAATAAATTTATATTGTAAAAATTGGGTGAATCATTTTTAGATAAAAGGGAAATTGGAAAATATTTTTTTGGAAAAACCATGGAAAATTAGCCTACCTACAAAAGTTAGCCCGTAAAATTTTCTATGCCACTAGGACCAGGGAAGACACTTGTATCTGCAGTCGTAGATTCCATATAACATATGCTACTAGAGCAGGATTAGCATTAGATAAGGAATTTCAAAGTTGTTTCTCAAGAGGTTCGAATTTGCAGCTTCAGTGTGGCAAGATCTCTTCAAAGTTGGGAGTATGACCTTCAACAGGCTAAGATTAGAGTATGCCTTGGAAGGAAACTCTAATTTCATTAAATAGAAGGATCACATGGAGGTGGTGCTTGATGACAAAAAATTGATAGAATATGTCAATATAGACATTGCAAAACGACATACATCTAATGCATAGAGCCTAACCCAATGGAAGAAAGATGTAGCCAAGGAAAGGATAATAATCTTGGAGGGAGTGCGAGACCAAATTGTTTCAAATATCCATGGAAAAGAAACTCATTATGAAATGTGGCAGACACTGACAGATATATTCTAAACTAACAACGACCTTAGGAAACTGGCCCTTAAAGACAAACTTTAAAATATTAAGATGAGAAGAATGACACAATTCCATAGTATCTGAGCAGATTCACACAAGTTCGTGATGAAATTGGTGCGATTGGTGTTAATTTTGTAGAATATGACTTGGAAAACCTAGCCCTTATAGGCCTCCCCAAGAGCCGGCATAGCTACCGCGATTCAATGAACGAAAGGGAGAAACTACCGAATTAGGAACACTTATGGTCCGATTTCATCAAGGAGGAAATAAGGCGGAATACAAGAAATGGGACTTCATCCAATGGCGAGGATGTAGACAAATTTACATTGGTTGTAAAGTGAAAGAATGGAAAAGGGAAGAAATATCAACCCAAACTAGAATCCAGCCAAGGGGGAAAGAAGAAAGATTTGTCCAAAATTAAATGCTTCAATTGTCATGAATTTGAGCACTATGCCACTAAGTGTCCAGAAACAAATTCAATCATGAAAAAATTAGGATGAGCAATAGGTGAAGCCTTGGATTCTTAGTTCGAGCTTGAATTCACCCTTATCACATGCATGTCCAACACAATTATGGGGAGCGTGTAGTTGTTACACAATATTTTATCACACCTCCAGCACTTCCCTGTGACATACCCCAAAGTGCCTGAAACATGACCATTATGTGGTGTACTCATTCATGTATACAACTAAGATCCCTAAAGACTTTGATTGGAAAATTCCTTGAGATTTCTATGAAGAAATAGCTCTTAAAACCATAAAAAGCAACCATCGTTGTTTTAAGCCTTATAAGAGTGATGCTTCTCATTTTAGGGTTTTAAGAGCTATTTCTTTAGGGAATCCTCAAGGCATTTTCCAATCAAAGTCTCTAGGAGGGATCTGAGCTGTATACAAGAATGAGTACATTACATAATGGTCATGTTTTGGGTACTTTAGCGTACGTCACAAGGATGTGTAGGAGGTGTAAAAAAATAATGTGTAACAGATGCCCCCTAAGCATGAGGGCATAACGAGGAGTGATGGCTGAGATGCTTTATGAGATTTTGCAAGGATGAGGACACACACTGTTAGGAGACCTGAAAATCAAGGACACATATACATATAAATATATTTGAGATCAAGGCATGAATCTATGACATGGCGCAATGATCTGGATGATGAAGACTATATGAAAATATTCATGGTATGGGCGCAACCATTTAGATAATGAGGATCATCATGAATATAAAATCCCACGATATGGTCACAACCATCCGTATAGTAGAAACATGGATATAATAATGAAAAACATATAACTCCATGCAACCTAAATCATATTAGACAAGACTCAGGGTCCTGCGCTCCATCCCAACCTGATCAAAGTACGAATTCTAACATGTGAAGGAAAGTGTTGAAGTCAAACATGCTGGAAAATCACCTGATTACAGGTCAATGATGTGGACCATTAACAAGTATGAGAGAAACCACCAACAATGAAAATGGCTCTCAAGGTAAAACAATACAATCCGTGAATGTGATAATGAAGCTGAAGTCGAACACTTGTGGAATCATTCAATCGAAGGCCAATAGTGAAAACTTGTTGTCGGATGCAAAGAACTTGCGATTAAGGCATGCAAGCTCTAAGGTATTGAAAGGGAGTTTCTAAGTCATATTCCTAGATAATGAACTGAAGTCGACAACAAGTGACCCATCGAAGGAGGGTCATAATGATTCCCTCATTGTCAACACGAAACAAGGAAACAAAGTGGAATAAGTTTCAAGACTGTAACAATGACTCAAATGATGTATAGGTAAATAACTACAGATCGAACTTCTCTTAAACATATTGGCGACACGACTCCAAAGTGTGGCAGCATTAGACTCAACATAGGACTAAGGGTCATAATGAAGAGGTGGAATAGTCAAATGAGAGGCAAAATGGATCACCCAAACTTGGAATGACATGTGACTAACTGAGGATATCCCAAACCCGACATGAGAAATAGATGAGTGTCATGTTCAAGAGTGACATGCTATCAATACAAAAGATGTTTCATCTTCACTTCTCCTAGCTATTTCTAGCGAGTGCCTCTTTAGTTTTACACAAACTTGAAGATGATACCATATACTTGTCGTATAAGTTCACCCTTCGAATGAATCCATCCTAGTAAGTTTTACGAGTCCTAGGAAGGAGAAACTTAAGCTTGTCATGGTGACAAGTCTTTCGTCGTAAAATTTTAACGATTCTGACGCAAGAATAACTCGGTATCTTTTTCACATTTAGAGAGCTTGAAAAAGAGATGAAAAATAAAACTCCATCATGTCCCTTTTCGTAATTTGTCTCTCGAATCTGAAAAGGTAGAAAATAATATTCGAGAGAACCTCGTAGCATGTTCAACTAAGGTGTTCCTTTTTCGTACAATAGTCTATCTCATCCCGGAAAAGGGTTAAACTTATATTGAGTAGACGTCATTTCATTTACTTTTAAGAGTTTGAAACGACAAGTGCTCGGTAATATTTTCATATTTTTGGAGTCTGAAAAGAGCTGAAAGGGGACTCCACCTTAAGGAACGAGTGGTATAAAAGGATAGCAACTGGTTCCAGTGATGATGGAACTGCTCAAAACATGTAAATATCAAGAGGCTGACTAATAAGACCAGTCATCGCAGATGCTCCTCAGGAAAGGGTAAAGAAACCAAGTGAAAGCATATGATCGGCCAAAGAGATGGTGACAATGGCATGAAAGAACCAAGGTTCATTTGGCAAAAAAATGACTGATAAAAATGGAAATCACGAGATGTAAAATGGGAATGGTTTCATTTTTACACAAGCTTGAAACATGGGAACCATGCTTCAATATACTTGAAGATGGTTTCATTTTTTCACAAGCTTGAAACATGGGAAAAATCTATGCTTGGATGTGGTTTTATTTTTACACAAGCTCGAAACAAAGATAAAATATGCTTGAGATAAGTTTTCATTCCCCAATATAATGACTCAACTCGAGGTAAATGATCCCCAAGATTCATTTCATCCACCTAAGTAGACTACTGGTTACTAACAGGTAGATAGGATGAAGGTTCACTTACGAGATCAAGTGAAAGATTCGATTGGGATTTTACGAGATCTAATCAAAGACTCGAATTGGAAGGGGATTTGTTTAATTTTTTAAGGAGCTTTTCAGAGAAAAAGAACCATGCTCATGGCCTATTTCATTTTTTAACGAGGTTGACATAGTAAAATAACTATCCTCATAGCCCTTATTTATTTTTTAATGAGCTTGACACAAGACAAGGAACTCTACCCCATATCCCTTGTTTCATTTTTTAAGGAGCTTGACACAAGACAAGGAACTCTGCTCCAAGGTCCTTGTTTCATTTTTTAACGATCTTAACACAAGACGAGGAACTCTGCTCCATCTCTTTGATCACAGAGCAAAGGAGGCCATGGCTTCCAAGAGGTTTTCATTAGAAGGGAGAACAACACTATGGAAGAAATACATGTCTAGGGATTGAAATGGAAAATCAGGTTCCAATGTCCCCAGTACATGGTGTACTATATCACCTACTAGATCATCAGTAGATGTGGGCATGGAACAGGTGGCCACATAATTAACCTATGGCGAGGGTGATACTACTTGCACATAAGAACCATTTAGGGATGATGGTTGAGTGGGAGCTAATTCAGGACCAATGAATGTAATATGATCGACAATCACAATGCTTCCTTCATGTGGGAAACACATCACTTGAAAGAGGGAAGAAACAAGAGATCCCATGACATAAATGCAGTTATGGCCAAGGAGTATATTAAAATCCAACGGGCCTTAGAAAACCATCACCGCTACATAGACAATATTTCATCTAAAAGTGATAGGTAACTTAGGAAGGATCCCTAATGGTTGATTGGTTCCTTTATTAAGAGCTAACAGATTCTGTGTGACGGGGACAAGTTGAGGAGAACCTAAAGCTTTCCAAGAATTTAAGGACAGAATGCTAACACATGCGCCCTCGTTTATGACTGTGCTAGGTAAGGCCATATGGTAAGCTTATAATGTAATTTGGAAAGACACATAAGACAGAAGGAGATGTGCTTCCAATCGACTCCAATCAAAAGAAGTGACTAAACTACTCAAAGGGGGTGTCTTAGGAACGTGAGAGCTACCCTTTTGCTCGATGGGAATAGGAGAACTTCTCTCATGCACCTTGGGAACAAGATGATTTACCTCCAGTTCATTCGAACTGAAGAAACCAGAAGAACCTGAGTAGTATGAGGTTCACTCTTTACCAGAAAGGTATGATTAACTGAAGGTGGGGTCAAGTCTACCAGTTTCTCAAGCAATGGTTGATCGAGAACGGACTTACGAGACTCACTTTCAGAGAGAGTGGGATTGACCAAAGATAAATTTTGATCAAATACAGGATCAACTAGTGGAGGATCAGGGGAAAGATTTCGATACCCAGTCGGAAGCTGAGGTTGAGAAGCTGTAAGGTTTTCCAACTCTTTGGAAGCTTCATCCATAAAAGGACAAAGGTGAATGGGATGATTACCTTCACACAACTTACAGGGAAATTTGACTTTTCCCTTTTTCCCATAGGCTTTACTGTTACTATTCGAGGGTTGGTCACTAGCATGATTGCCAGAGGCTTATGACAAAGGTCAATGTGAACATGTGGACCACACTTCTAAGACCTTGGGAATACCAAGACAATTTCGAAGAAGGAGGTCACCCTTATATAGCATGCAAGGGAATTTTACTTTCCAAGGTTGGTTGGAAGATTTTTCTTCATTATTTTCATCGGTAACAATAGTTGTTTGGTTACCCCTTAATTATTTTGCTTCTTCTTCTTCTTAACTTCCTAGTTATTAGAATCCAGACTTTCACCGGGCGAAGGCGAAGAACGAGGTGAAGAAATAGGCGAAGAAGGAAAGGGATTAACATTAGGATCAACATGAGGTTGATGTTTTTCAGGTGGAGGAGAACTTGGTTGAAAATTCATTTCCACACTCGGAATCATCAAGGTCGAAAATAACCAAAATGGAACGAGCAATGGTCAAGCCAGGAATGGAGAACGTTGCCATATAAGAAGCACAAGCATTTCCAAAAGAAGGAAAATGACTAGGATTCCCGTCAAAGGGGTTTCCTTGAATGGTAAACTTAGGAAATGTTGCCATCAGTATCAACCTAAGATCTACTAAGGAGTATTTCCACAGGAAGGATGTTTTTCCATGGTCAATTAATTAATTTTAGAATTTGAAAAAAAAACTTTGCCTTTTCATTTTTTAAGAGTCAAGTAAAGGATGAAAAGGTGACTCTAGTAGATTTCGTTGGTTTAACGAGCTTGAAAGGACAAGTGATTGATGATCTCTTCAAATTTAAAGAGTCAGAAAAGATTGAAATGACTACTCAGGTGACTCTAGGCAAAAGGAGAACCAAGTAACCATGAACTGCAATATACACCTTAGCAAATAAATTTACCAAGACTTGACATACGTGCAAGAAATCTCCCTGAATGTTGTGTTCAGTGTATCACATTTACAAGGCGGAAAAATTGACTTCCTATGGATAAAGGTTTGCAACCTATGAGGATCTCCATTTATATACTCGACGTTATAAGGAGCACAAGTTCGTGGTAGTGCTGTCTAATGCAAACGCGAACGACAATTGCTAAGTTTTATAGACGTCGGAACACGTCTCTAGCCTAGACCACTAAGCATGAATTTTAATGTTTCAAATGCTCCTTAGATTAATTGATAGATTTTAGCGTTAATCTTGAAATTATGTTTCGGTTTTAAGGCTCAACACGATGTCGCCTGAACATCTAAGATGAAACTATATGATAAAAATAAAACTTTCATTTCTATGGAAGCTAGACTAACCAAGGGAAGAAATTTCAATCAATAATGCATGAAACCAAATGCATCATGAAAAATGCCTTCTTCTAACTTTTACTTTCTTCTTCCAAACACAATTCCAAAATTAAAATATATTTTCACTTTTCACTATGCTAAATGCAACCTTTCGAAAGCAAAATGATTTTGACTTTACAAAGACACACTTATATGAATTATGCTTTTCTTTTTGTTTTGAATGATTTGATGCACCTAATATAGTTTTTAGCTTTCAATCGTCGAAAAATGTGATCTATTCTCAATGATGAATCTCAAAAAACAAATTCTCAATGCAACTAATCTAATGCATTTTCATGAAAAATATATTTCGAAATACAAGCTAAAACATATGCAAACCGATGTTTTCAATGATTTCTACAGAAAACAACACCCAATCAATCAGCAAAACAAACATCTCAATGACACCAACAAGCAGAAAATGATGACCAATTGACCAGAAACCCTAGAACTCAATCAAATTTCACTTCAAAGCCAATGAGACAAATTTGCAAATTAATTAAGACAATCAATAAAAAAATTGACAAATCCAAGCATACAGGATGGGAAATGACCTTAGAGGCCAAGACACACTGGATTCTTAGGAAGAAACCTAAAAAATTTTCACATTCAAGGATTGTTGCTAATTTATATACCCAAACCCATGATTATTTCTACTTTGCATATGCAAACTCATGATGGAATCACTACTTTATATAGAAAAAGTAGTGATGATTTTAGTGTGACCAAATAATGAAAAAAAAATTGCATCGCGAATGTAAAGGAAAAACCCCGATGCCATTATGATTGTTAAGGTTAAACCCGCGATGGGTGAGTAATGTGGGAAAAACTAAAAAGATTCCAAGAAAAAGTCCATACTTAGCACTCTAAGGCAATAATTAGTGATGGTATAAACACAGACTGAAGCAGACAAGCTGAAAAATTGACGGTTGGTCAAACTAGTCAAAATATCAGGGTGAAGGATTGGATGGAAAGGATCATAGGCTCCCTAGTGGAGTCACCATTTTGTACCTCGAGTTGTGTCATTATGTTGGGGCATGAAAAATTATCTCAATGATAGTTTATCTTTGGTTCAAGCTTGTGTAAAAATGAAACCAAATTCAAGCATAGTTTTTTTCCCATGTTTTGAGCTTGTGAAAAAATGAAACCATATTCAAGTATACTTACGCATAGTTTCCCATGTTTCAAGCTTGTGTAAAAATGAAACCATTCCCATTTTACATCTCATGATTTCCATTTTTATCAGCCGATTATTTTGCGAGATGAACCTTGGTTCTTTCATTCCATTGTCACCATCTCTTTAGCTGATCATATGCTTTCACTTGGTTGCTTTACCATTGCCTGAGGAACATTTGCGATGAGTCGGATTATTAGCTAGCCTATTGACCTTTACATGTTTTGAGTAGTTCCATCATCACCAGAACTAGTTGCTATCCTTTTATACCACTCATTCCTCTAGGTGGAGTCCCCTTTCATCTCTTTTCAGACTCCAAAAATATGAAAATATTACCGAGCACTTGTCGTTTCGAACTTGTAAAAGTAAATGAAATGACGTCTACTTAGTATAAGTTTAACCCTTTTTTGAGATGAGATAGACTATTGTACGAAAAAGGAACACCTTAGTCAAACATGGCTAGGAGGTTCTCTCGAATATTGTTTTCTACTTTTATAGACTCATGAGACAAATTACGAAAAGGCACATGATGGAGTTTTATTTTTCGTCTCTTTTTAAAACTCTCTAAATGTGAAAAAGATATTGAGTTATTCTTGCATCAAACTCGTTAAAATTTTACGACAAAAGACTTGTCACCATGACAAGTCCGAGTTTATCCTTCTTAGGACTCGTAAAACTTACTAGGATGGATTCATTCAAAGGGTGAACTTCTACGACAAGCATATGGTATCCTATTCAATCTTGTGTAAAAACAAAGAGGTACTTGCTAGAAATAGTGGGGAAAAGTGAAGATGAAACATCTTTTGTATTGGTAGAATGTCACTCTTGAACATGACACTCACCTGTTTCTCATGTCGGGTTCGAGATATCCTCACTTAGTCACTTGTCCTTCTAAATTTGGGTGATCCATTTTGCCTCTCATTTGACTATTACACCTTGTCATTATCACCCTTGGTCCTATGTTGAGTCTAATGCTACCAAACTTTGGAGTGATGTCGCCAATATGTTCAAGAGAATTCCAATCTACAGTTATTTACCTATACACTGTTTGAGTCATTGTTACAGTCTTGAAACTTATTCCACTTTGTTTCCTTGTTTCGTGTCGATGATGAGGAAATCATTATGACCTTCCTTCGACAGTTCACTTCCTGTTAACCTTATCTCATTATCCAGGAAGATGACTTAGAAACTCCCTTTCAGTACCTATTGACGGTGTTGGACCCACCAACATGTCAAGGGGATCTCCCCGGTAAGAAGTCCCAATTAGACCTCAGATGTTTAGTGTAGGAGTCCCAGCAGTGGGTCGTAAGGTAATGCCTTAACCACGATGTCGCATAGAGGCAAGTAAGATAACTCTGTCAGTAAAAAGTGTGTGACCGCTGTAGTGAGTTAGGGAAGGTGCATGAGAGGTTCTAACACAAAGGGGGTGGTATGAGTGTGCCCCTTGACAACCTGTATCAATACTCAGCTAGGAAGGGAACACATCGAAGATGCATTACAAGCTGGAAAGCAGAGCAGTTGAAAATCCAAAGTGATGGTTAAACCAACAACACATTTTCAACAAGATTCATATAAATGCATACGAATCAATTCATACACAAATAGTAAGTTAAACAACATATATCATTAAGGAAACTGGAATAGTCCAACTATAATAACAACATATGCATGAAAATGTGCTAGCTCTTATTATATAAAGAAGTGTAAGTTCCAATCATACAATACATCCATGTAAACCTACTAGCCCCATTAGTGAAATGTTACAGCCACATCCGCTTGCTCCTCCAAAGAGATGTACTAGCTCCACACAGTGGAGAAGCCAAGGCACATTACAATACTATCCAAGCTTTCTTCAAGGTAGTTTTAGTAGAATCTTGGTTGACCAAAATCCTATACAATGAGTAATGAAGGACTATTTATAGCAAAGGGTGGGGTGAACCTTGACATTCCCCTTTGTGAGCATTCAACTACCCTCATGCATCTTCACCTACTCTATGACTATTAAATCCACTATTGAGACTTGAATCACACTTGACATGACTCAACATTACAATGCACATGTACCCATGTGAACAATGGCTTGAACAAGCCAAACTAGACATCATTCTGACTTAGACAACTATAGAGGTCCAACTTCTCGACATCCTCGTGCTAATCAACAGTAACATATTGATGCCAAGATTGGTAGTCCTTGATAGTGTCAGTGTGTTCCACTGTGACATCTATTTGGAACATGAAACTTGCCTCCATAGCATCCGAGTACACTGCTCAGGCTCCTCTGTCCAACTCATTCGAAAGGATGCGCATCATTGTCTTCAATGTGGCCGGACCAGCAACATACTTGCGCATGATGTATGCAATGATAGGCAAGTATGGGCTGGTGCCGGTGCACATCAACTCATCGAAGTAGGAGTCAAGCTCCTGTAATACCTACTTCTTTGTCTTCGCCTGGGTAAAAGTCCCAAGTGATGGGATCGCATGTGTGTTCACTATAACATCCATGCTCTTGAATACTCGTGCATGGGAATCCTGTATGCTAGTGATGAGTTGCGGTAGGTCTTCATAGTTCCGGATATGACTTCAAATACATGCTTGTAGTGCGACCACATTAGACCTCATCATCTTTGGCAAGTGTAGCGGGGATCCCTTGTACTTCATCGTCCATGCTTGCTTGTTATCAACAACAGCATGTATGTTCTTCAAGATGCGTGCTCTTCTTGTACATCGCTGCTACCACCCATGGAGATGGATGAATGCTTGGTGCATAGTACCGACCATGGAGTACAATGCTTGCATAACTGTGTCAAGGGACAATACTTCATCTAGTATTGCCTTCTTCAGTTCGGCTTGGGTGGAAATTGTCACCAATTCTCCTCCTTTATTGGCCACCTGTAGTTCCTTTGCCATTCGCTCATTTTGAGCTATGAGGAAATGAACACTTGAGATAATGGCTTCGACATATACTCTAGTTGCATTGACCAAAGCAGTTGGATGCTTGTGAACATTAGTCACGACCACTTGTTATTCAACTTGCGTAGGAGATGTTTGGTCCTTCGGAGTTGGTACTCTTATGACACTGCACAACTTTGTGATGAGATTCGTCAAAGGAGATGTTGTGCATCTCTGCTTTCGACTGACCACCAAGGATCTTAGTGCCTCCTTGTTCATTTGAGACTTGCTCATCATCCAAATGCATTGAAGTGGGTGAGTCAACCTCTTTGTGGTGAGGCATGAGGTCGGTGTCCTGTTCCAACTCCTGATGCTCCATGTTTGCGTCCAACTCTTCAAGTGCTTGCTCTATCTCATGAGAAAAGTCTTGCCCCTGCGAAGGTTCACCCTGTTCACTCAATGCCAAATGTTAAGATGAACCAACTACTTGTACAAGTGCTGCTTTGTCTATCTGCACATGATGCGCCCCCTACTGTATCTGCTGTTGTTGCACTTCCTTCTCCTATTGGCACAACTCTTGTTCTTTCTGGAGTTTCTCCCTCAGCTCATGCAACTCCTTCTCTACTTCTTCCATTCTCTTCTTATCCTTCTGTCTTCGTGTGATGCGCTTGTCATGCTGCTGTCTCTTTGCCTGAATAGCCATAACTGCTTGTTCTACAAGTGGATCTGCTCGAAACATGCAACTTTTCTCCTCTTCCATGCGGTTGACAATCTTCCTCTTCCCTTTGTCGCGCACATGTATACTTGGCTTTGCTGCCTCTGTTCTTGCTGCTATTGCTGCCACCGCTGGTGCTCTCTGTGATGCTGCTTCATGTTGCTTTTCTAACTACTCTACAATGAAGCCGACCTATTTATTGGGTATGGAGGAATGGTAGAGATACCTCCATGAGTCTTCCTCGGCCCAATGAAATGCCCCATGGATCTAGTTGAATTGAACTCTCATGCAATGATCCTTCACAATGAAATGTGGGTCATATGGATTGAAGCTTCGGAGGTTGAATGGGTACTTCTTCATCTATTCTACTTCGACATCTTCTTGCTTGATACTCTGGATCTCATATAACCCAATCCACAATGGAAGAGTGGGCCAAGGTTCCTTCTTCTTCCACTGCAGTCTAGCTGTCAATCCTGCTGAGATGTGATATGCTACTTCCTACATGATTGATGCAGGAAACCCCTTCATGGTGGAATACGATCATAAAGGTAGTTCCCCCTTCACTATTCAACTATTGGGTCTGGACTTATGGTTATGGCCATACTCAATATCAGAAGCGTTGTTAATTCTCTATTGCCTTAAAAACCTGATATATAAATTTTATTCGAATTACAAAGGAAAACCCACTCAACACCCATAAATCAGACTTCAAAATATGTAAACCCGCTTCTTTAAATCTTTCGGGTCCACCTCTTCCATATGCCTTATTGCCTTTTCCTCGATCTCCGCTTTACACAAAAATACAAAGAAATCCACCCACAAACGCATAGGCCGGATCTCAAATAGACTTAAATATGCTTTATAAAGTCCATCGGGTCTGGATTGGGAATTCATTCTCGCGCATGTTCACTCCCGATATTCGTCTGGTTGTCCATTCGATGGACAGTCTTTATCACTCAGGATTTCAAATCAATATAAACCACGGCTCATTACCTCATCAGGTTTTGATTGTAAAAAACGCTTTCGGCTTTTAAGGCCGCCTGATAACCGCTTACCACCGTTTGGAAACCACCATCTAGTCAATACGCGTGCCCTATCTCCGCCGTTGATCAAATAAACGATCCAACAGTCCACACTATATTGCAATGTCGTAATCGGAGTTTGGTAAGTTTTTAAGCCCAATCCTTTCACATAGACTTCCGTTGATGCGATATATCGGTGTGATCGCAATTGCAACTCTTTAAACCTTAAGGCGCCCCCTTGTAAAACAAGTTTGGCGATGTGATAAAGAGTTCGGCCTTCCCCGATTAGATCTAGTTTGTTGATCTTCGAGATCCAACGACCACAATTCCTTGTTGTCTCTATTCCTTCTTATCTGATTACGCTTTTTTTTCAAGGGAATTTGCATTAAAAACGAATCTCTGCCATATTCTGTTTTCAATCATGATTTCTTATATAACTTCTCCTTGATATCTTTGGATAAATGACTAGGTATTAAAGCGCTCACACACTGCTATTAACGCTAAGGATTCCCATTACGCTTTAAACACTGTTATTCATAACTTTAGGCATAGAAACATAGAAGAATGCCTCAATTAATTCGCAACTGACAATATAAAGAAAAGCGAAGAACTTCAATAGAAATGGCCATTCACACACACACAAAAAATCATTTATTCAATATAACGAATTTACAGGGTTTCACCCTCTGGCTCGATTATAGCAATAAAAAGACCCTGGTTTGGTCTTGAAATCCTTGATCTCTCCTCTTTGCTTCTCTCGAATATCTAACTAGCCTATCTAACCTTTCCAGCTTCTCTCTTGCTAACCTCTCCAACCTCTGAATTATACAAAAAGATCACAATTTATACAAAAGTGGATTCATGAACCAATTCTGGTTCAGAACCATAAATATGTCACTCTCTCCTAAAAAGTCTCTTCAACTCCACTCTTTTCTAAAAAAACACTAAATCGAGCTCTAAAATTCCTCATATTCTATTTAAACCAAATAAATCTAATTGTTTGGCTTGATCTCCACACAGGGAGGATCAATCAACCACTAAACCATTTTTAATCACTTTTGACAATAAATAAACACTCTCACACATTTAAATAAATAAAATTGACTAATCTCTTATCTTCCAACCCCTTGTTATTCACAACATGTGATCATGCTATCACATTGCTGACTAGTCCTGAATTCTCCTGCATCAATGACAAGTACGTCCAAGGCGAACTTTGGCAGAACATGTGGAGGCTTCTCTGCACTAAACATTTGAATGAAAGTGCCAGACGGTGAGGCATACCAATCTGCAATGCCTAACAACGCCTCCATTGCTTCCTTTCACATGCAGGGTGGATCCTATTTGAATATCATCCTGTATATTGGGTGACAAAATGGTCAGACAGTCGTATGATTACTCCTGTAACGCTGCATTCGGACAACAAGTTGAAATATGTGTTCATAATAATATCCGCCGGTGACCATGCCCACTCCAAGCCTGAGAACTCATGTCAAGCACAAACTGCATCTAGGATGTAGGCAGACATATAAATATCTACATGCATACCCTCGGGTGACTCTCGAGCCTTCGTGACATGTTCCTTCAGCTGATGAGCCATTATGCCAGACTAGTTGCATGGTCTTCTTTCTCTAGCCAGTTGGTCCAATGCGATCACCCAACTTTGAGGAAAGGTTTCAGTGCTTGCTTGGCCACTCAGTCGACATGCGAATATGACCAAGTATTGGTATGCCTTCCTCAATATCTTTGTCTTGTAGATCTGATTGGGTGTCATCCTGAAATAAGATGGCTCCTTTACCCAATCCTTCAAAATGTCTCTGGAGTTAACTTTCTTGTTGGGCAAGATAAATGGAGGACTCATGATAGTCACGGGCTCTGACATATGATACATATAATCATAATCTTGTGCCTAGAAGGTTGCAAGTTTCGTCCCACTGACACTGCTCAAGGTCATCGTCTCGAGATCAGTGTGAGAGACGATCGAGTGAATCATGTTCGTGCATGGGAACGCAGGGTATATGCATGAAATCCAATACAAGCTAGACCTATGAATGTTCATGTACACCTGACAGTCTTCAAGGTCTTCCATAAAGTTTCTGCGAATGTTTCAATAACCTCTTTCTACTTCAGTTTGATGTCCTTGTCTAGATACAACTTCGTATCTTCGTAAATCGACAAACTAGAGGACACCTGCTCAATTGCTGCTCCAGCTGCAACTCCATTAGTGTCCTGTGATCCTATTCTCTTAGAATCCATTGAGACAGATGAACAAATGAAAGATATAGAAACAAGTAGCATGCATGGAAAGAAATATGTCAGTATAAACAAAGCAAATCCGAGGAAGGACACATCACATACCTGGGAAACGGATGAGCAATATTGCACAAATTTTGACTAGGAGGCTGGGTGACTAGCTACCGGAATTGCGCAAAAGGAAGTTTGGGCTGTCTGGGAGGTAGGACTGGCTGCTCGATCTCCGAAATGCCAAATCCAGTTAGGAAGCTAGCTGCTGGGATTACAAAATGCGCAATTCCAGTTGGGAAGGATTGCTGGCCCAGGGACAAATTTGCGCAATTTCTTGGGCCAAGAAGCCACTTCCTCTAGAAATGCACAAAAAATCTTGGAGGCCATTGTTAGGTAGGAATGCACATTTCTGGAGAGGAGGGTGAGCATTCCTTCCCCAGATTGTGTAATGTAGCCTTGGTGAAGGCAGATCCTGGGCCAAGGTTAGCCTGACTCGCCAATGGGAAACTGAAATCAAATTAGACAGTGAATGCATGGAGACATTAAGTGATAGCATAAGTGATTGGAAGTGCATGAAAAACATGAATGAAAGATTCAACAAACAAATCAAAATGCATGTGGGTGAGGCAGTTTGCCGATTCGGTGAACACACGTGAAAAACAATTTCATGCATGTGACAACAATGAGATAACAAAAAAAACTAAAATAGATCTAGGACAAACTAGTATACATGTAAATGAAAAAAAGCATTCAAATAAATCAAGCAAACAACACTCACACAAGAGAATACAAAAAAAACGATAGAAATGCTGAAAAGGACAAGTTGAGGCCACTTACCCATGAATAACTGAGCCATATGTGTCGAAGAGTCTTGGTTGTGCCTTGGGATGTCAGAGCTCCAAGATAAATGTGAATGAATGAGCTCTGATGCGTCGAATAAATAAGTTTGGTCTCATGACACGCATGCCACAAATCTAGGAAAACGTGACACTTGGAGAGAAACTTTTAAAACAACTTTTCATGTAACCCTTGACTACTAAAAATAGCTCCCTGGATCATGGGATGCCTTTTGCATGTTGTCTCTTTCTATTCTGGGAAGAGAAAGTCATGCATGCATGCTAGTCAAGTTTCCTCGATCCTGGGTAGAACTGGTCAACCAGAATGTTTATGCATGCAGTTGCTCATCTGCTTGGGAAAAATGCACATTCCTCGCTGGAAGCTGGGCTGACTACCCAGGAGGATTGTGAAATTTATGGGCGGAGCAGCTGACTATTTCCCAGATTTGCACAAATCCTGGGGTGAGCATCCCTACTGGGGAAATTTGCGCAAATCTTGCTAGGAGTGTTGGATGGCAAGATTGTGCAATCCTAGAGCCGAGCAAGCTGCCAGAGAGGATTGCGCAATTTCTGGAGGGAATGCTGGCTACCCTTCATAAAAGTGCAATTTTCAAGGTGAAGCTACTCAGCCTGCAGCTGGACCAAGTCCGGGTCAACAACCTGTGAGGGGAATGGATCAACTGTGATCGATAGGATGCCTTGTGCAAGGAAAACACTAAATCTTGAGTACTTGATGAAGCAAGACAAAGTGTTGTGAAAGGTTGGTAGGGAGGCTCCAAAATAGGCTAAGGAAACATTTTGGAGGGTGGTTGTAGCCACTACAGCAGTACCTTATAGCTTGCATGCTGTTCAGTCAATTTAGTGTCTTAAATTGTTACATAAGTTATCAATCCGAGTATCGTAAATTGATGAAGTGTAGTGCACTCTATGTGCTAGATAACCCTCTTACCTCACTGTTTTTGAGTTTTATGTTTGTTTTGGGGTTTTTTTCTTTTGATTCCTAATGTTTTGCGATGTAATCTACAAAATCTTAATCTATTGCTGCTAAGAATCTAAAGAAATGAAGTGAGAGCTAAAAGTTCTTTTAGGCCAAATTTGGAAGTAAAGTTTTTAAACAAGAAAATGAAAACAGAGCTTATCTTCTTGCTATTATGATTGTTTCCAAATATGAACTGAAAGGACTTTAAAACTACTATCTACTTAATTACAAAACCAAAGCTTAAATGAGAAAATGAAATGGCAACTATCTATGATAAAAAGTGAAATACTAAAAACAAGATTACTTCTACTGTCTAATCTACTGCAGAATTAAAGCTCAATGAACAACTGAAGATGAAACTGCCGCTAAACTAAGTGAAAAACTAAAAATGGAATTGCAATTATTCTATTTATGAAAGAAAGGCTAAATGAAGTATTGTTATCAGTCAGCTACATAATTCAGGGGGAACTACCTTCTTATAATAGCAATTTGAGAGATTTCATTCTTCATCATTTTAGGAAAATTAAACATGAAAATGCAAATAAAAACTCATTCATAAATAAAACATCTCACCACTTAGTCTCATGATTAACCATCAACTGAAAGGGTTCTTGGAAGTATCCATTTATATCATGAGTTACTAAATTGATAAGAAAATGGCATTGAACTGCTTAACTCAAAAACTAATGAACAACAATTGTAATAAAAGACTCATTCATGAATACAACATTTCACCATTTAGTTTGAGGATTAACCATCAACGAAAGGATTTTGGAAACATTCATTTATATCATGAGTGACTACGCTAATAAGAAAATGGCATTGAACTGCTTAAAAACTAATGAACAACAATTGTAACGAAAGACTCATTCATAAATACAACATTTCACCATTTAGTTTGAGGATTAACCATCAATGAAAGGCTTTTGAAAACGTTCATTTATATCATGAGTTGCTACAAACTAATGAACAATTGAATTTAAAATCTAGAAACTAATGAACATCAAGTAAAATGAACTAACTTATGCTACTAAAATCAACTTAAAACTACAGTTAAGAGACTAGAAAGCAATGAAAACCAAAAGACTATTCTATGCTGGAAGACAACTACTTTAAGTTAGTGAAAAATGACATAAGCTGCAATATACACAGAGTTAGAAAACGATTATGAACATGATGAAAAACACACACTGAAGTTACAACTAAACTAAGAAAAAGACAAACAAAAATAAAAACCGTACCCTTAACCACGCAGGGGCCCTTTGTAAGGTCTCGGATTATCAAAACATAATCAACACTTCACAAGCGCTTCAGGTATCCATTGAAAACAAAGTTGTTATATTAAAACATAGCAGTGAGTTTCTCACACTAAAAAGCGGAAATTTGCACTTGTACATAAGCAAAAACTTGAACTTGTTCTACGTTCTAAACGTTGGTATTTATAAGAAAAATATACAACTGTTTGAAGAGAGAAGTCATCTACAGCAAAACATGTAGATAGGTAGTGTATGAAAAATTCTTGTCTTCGGTTGCCTTGGAAAATAAATCGTCTAATAGTGGTTGTTGGATTTTGTTTGTGCAGGTGGCAGATGAAGTCCTCGGCGTCAAGAGACTGCCTCAGATCCATCACTAAGAATCAAGTGAAAATAGAGTACTACTTGCCATATGTCTCCTACAGTTGACTCCCCTTTGACCGGAGTCCTCCACATCGATCTTGGCCAAATGGATATGATACAATCCATGCTCTGAAATTTTCCAAGGTACCCATGTGGTCCGTTTCCTCTCTTGACACCTGTAATGTACAAAAGCATGGAGATGGCCGTGGAACAACTAGTTAGCTGCGGAATGTGGCTGCGTTTCGTAGCTGAAGGCCGAAAATCTATTCAAATAACAAACATAATCAATATAACTTGTAAATCACTGAGATATTCTCCTTGAGTCAATGTGCAATGGATTTTGATGATTAAGGATGCATTGTTTATGGAAAAGCAAAGGAAGAAGGATGAGAAAGTTGCTTAAGAGAGAGACAATTTTGGAACTCAACATACCCCCACTATGAAACTATTGCATGTCCCCATGCAATCAAAATTGTAAAGACCCTCCCTCTATTGCATTTGCTCTGAGACTTCAGCGAAAACATCCAACCTTTTCTTGCTTCTTTTTGCTGCAACTACCATCCTAGGCTTCCTAATGAGGAATCTATACTTGAGGTTAATGAGAGCCCTGCTTAGCTTCTTATTTTAGCTCTTTAATTTTCTATTCTACTTATGCCACAGACCCAAATGAAGCATTCTATTATCATGGATATTTTTATCTAGCTTGTTTTATTCTTTTAAGGCTTCATTTTCCTTGTGAATATGCCTATTTAAAACCTCTAGCTCATAAATTTCCTGCTTAAGTGAGATAGTCAAATTCTCTTGTGATATAACTGGCTACTCAGGGTTGGATGAAGTCCCTTGATCTACTGATGTATTCTTTTGTTCCAGTGACTCAATATAATCATAAATCTGTTGTTGGATAGGGTCAATCCTTGGAGAGACTCTCTTTGGGCATTTTTCAAAGTTTTGTTGAGGAGAGTGATATGGGCTTTGCTCAAATGAGATATTGTCTTGGGACTATGTTGGAGTTTCTTTCCCCAAATCTGTGAACTGAGCCTCCTTTGATTTTGCTTTCTTCATTCTGCCCTTGAGTCTAGAACTTCTCCTCAAACTTTGTGAGCCTATGTTTTCTTCCTCTATAACTTGTCTTCTTTTCCCCTTCTCCTTCTCTTTCTTGAACTGATCCTTGATGTTGACTAATCTCTTAGAAAGTAATTGTTCATCCTCTGATGAAGGTTCAATAGTATTTTTATGGATTTCTTCCACTTTTTCCTTCATCTTTCTCCTCCTTTTTGTTTTCTTTCTGATCTCTATTAATGTTTCAGAGAGAGGCTATTCTTCATTGTTTTCTTTTGCTGAAGTTGTAGGAGTGTTTTGAATTGTAATACTAGTTCTCCTTCTCCTACTTTTTTTCACAAAACTTCCTTCAGGGAATTCTGGTGGATCTTGGAAAAAGTTTCTGACCAGAAAGTTCTCCCATGTGTCTCCTACACTCTTTAAGTGATATTCAACTAGAATTTTGTTAGGTCCCTATAATACTAGTGATTACTCCATTACTATTGTAGTTGTATCCCTTATTAATATTGTTGTGCCCCTATTGTCCCCATATTTTTATCACTGTGCCCCATAGAATCCCTCTATTGTTATTTTTGTGGCTTTATATTATTATTGTTAGCTCGGTTGGGTTATATTGTGACTCCTTAGACTCCTATATATAGAAAGGAGGTTTTGTGAATCATCCAAGAATTGTTCATTTGTGTAATGTAAAGGAGGTTGCCCCCTCGAAGAGGCTGAATTCTAAGGCGTTCAACTATCTTTTCTATCTTTTTGTGAGCTGGTTTCATAACATTTGGTATCAGAGCATTGGATTCTTAGGGTTTCGCTGCTCCAAATAGGTCATTGTGGAATTTTCGCTATAACTTTTTTTTTTTTATTTTTACGTTTCAGAAGCTAAGAAAAAAACCCATTCGAGACGAAATCGCACTGAACCTCGGGTCCGAATTTCAGAGCTTTTCTCACTATATTTGTGGAGATATGATCTGAGGAAGTTGGTTTTTTTGGAGACTCCTGAATTACATTCCAAACAGGTGACCTGGGGAAAATCATCATAACTTTCTCTCTGAGCATCAGATTGAAATTTCATAAGAAGGTACAGAAAGAGGACGAACTGTAGTTTCTTGCATATATTTTTCATAGCCAAAGGTCGAAACAATGACTTGTGGCATGTCATACAAGTTCGCTCTACTGAACTAGTCTATAATCAGGTCACCGTGGAAGATTTGGCATAATTCTTCCATGGAGAATCCAATTTGGATCAAACTAGTGGCATTGGAAAGAGGACGCAAAGGGCTACCGCAGGTCGCAATTTCAGAACTGGATAATCTGAAATTACAAAGATACATCAGATTCAATATCAAGATCCTACAAAGTGAAAAAAGGTGTGTAGTTTTGTTTAATTTTTGCATAAACTTGGTTTGAAAACTTAGTTTGAAGGAATTCAAAGGGCATAGTAAAGCATTATTATTAATAATTGATGCCTTGAGGAAAGAAAATGCAAACACCTAGTAAGCAACCTAAAAGCTCTAGCATGACTCATGAAGAAGAGGAAGAAATACAACATGATATATTAAAATTATGAGACCAAGTGCAACAAGTGTCACTTGCACAAAAAGGAACAGAATCTAAGATAGATGGTTTAAAGAAAGATGTAGAAGCTAATATGGATGGTTTAAAGAAAGGCGTAGAAGCTAAGATGGATTGTTTAAAGAAAGACGTAGAAGTTAAGATGAATAACATGGAAGCTAAGATGGACGATTGAAGACAAATTTGAAGACATGCATGGAAGATTTGAAGACATATTTAAAAATAGATTTAACAAAGTTTCTACAAGAAATGCTTACTAATGGTGAAAGGGTAGTAAATGAAACTCATGATGAGAATAAAAGAAATTTTAATCATGATTTCATAGACTCTAATGTTGGATCGAAGACCCACCATATT
This sequence comes from Pinus taeda, assembly GCA_000404065.3. Taxonomy (NCBI): domain Eukaryota; kingdom Viridiplantae; phylum Streptophyta; class Pinopsida; order Pinales; family Pinaceae; genus Pinus; species Pinus taeda. The sequence goes on along the minus strand of APFE030813133.1, from coordinate 111,235 downwards.
CCAAAAATCGATATGAGGAAGTTTGATGGCAGGGATCCCGCAACATGGATATTATAGATGGAGCAATTTTTCTATCTCAATAATGTGCAAAACACACAAAAGGTACGTATTGCAACTTTATATTTGGAACCAAATCAGTTTGTATGGTATCAATGGCTTTGCTCTCGTAAACAAATTATCACTTGGGCAATTTTTTACGGAAGAATTGACAGCACATTATGAGGATACAAAAAGCAACACTTTTTTTAGCCAATTGATAAGTCTCAAACAAAAGGGTTCAATAATGGAGCACATTGAGGAGTTCAAAAA
>APFE030813133.1:62198-99563 GCA_000404065.3 Pinus taeda | reverse complement strand
TATATTGTGACTCTTTAGACTCCTATATATAGAAAGGAGGTTTTGTCATTTGAATCATCCAAGAATTGTTCATTTGTGCAATGTAAAGGAGGTTGCCCCCTCGAAGAGACTGAATCCTAAGGCGTTCAACTATCTTTTCTATCTTTTTGTGAGCTGGTTTCATAAAATTTTTTTATGAGACCATGGTGATAAAGATTAGTTTCTATGTCTATCATTTTCTTTTGAACTGTAGTGGCCATTCTCTTTAAACTATTCAACAAGAAGAATGAGAGATTGAGGGTTCCGTTTTCAAGGAAATTCATCATCAGTTTTGTGTGATACACATACATGGAACCAAATCTACCTTCGCATGTAATAAATTTTTGTACAATTAATAGTATGCTACTCCATCTATCCTTAAGTGCACAGATGGGAATTCCTCTCTTGAAAATTGAAGTGTCCATAGCTGGGTTTTGGTGAATGACTTTCCAAGTTTCATCATGGAATTATTTTTTTGAACCACCTCTCTCCAACCTTTGGTTGCTCGGTTACTACAAAAATAAAAGACTCAGTCACTGTAAACTTTATGTCACCAATATCCACATCCATCCCATCAAACGATCTAGCAAATGACTTGGTGATCTCTTTATGGTGACCTTCGAATTTCTTAATGAAACTTAGCCAACCAACTTTCTTCAACATCCCTTTCAACTGAAGATAACCTTCCATAAATTTCACTCCTATAGGTTATGTTCTAACAATGAGACCTATCACTCCTATTCTCTGCTTTTGTTCAAATTTGCTTCACTGTCTGCGTATAGAAGACTGTGTAAACGGAAGTGGTATATGGAAGAAAAAATAGTTATAGATACAGGGATGAAATAGCAAAGTATGTGGAAGGAAAAAGATAGATATGGGGATGAAACATATGGGGTATATGAAATGGGGAAACTATATGCATGAAATAGTGCAAAAGATGTATGGAATGGAGTGGTTGCACACATATACTGTGTGGGAAATAGAGTATTTCTTATACACAGATAGAATTGAAAACAGAATGAATGATTGTGTGCTCACTGTATCTGAGTGCTTGTGTACATAAGAAGGCTGTGGAAGTAAAATCAAGGAACTCAGTGTAATAAAGGAACAATATGGTTGTGAAGAGCTGTATCCAATTGGGTTACATTTATGTAATTAGCCATTAAACAGGTGTGATGGAGAAGTACAGTGAAGTACGAGTTAAAATCAGAGATCAAATTATAAGACCGTTCGACATTAAAGCCAGAAGGCATGGTGGAATAATCACGACAATCAAATCGCATGATGAAAAGTAAAGGAGTAGTGTGATTGTACGAGTTATACAACTTATGCTTTATATTGCTATTTAAAATAGGTTTTTGTTCTTACCTCTAGAACCATACCTTTCCACTTGCTAACCTTTTTTTGTTTGCTTTTTCAAGTGCTTAGATGTTGATAGGTCTTCAAAAGTTGTTTTCCTCCTCCATTAACTGCATATGAAATTCATTATGAACTGACCTTTTTATTTTTTTGAGCTAATGATCAAATTGTTACTGCAGAGTCAGATTGGCTGTAGAGCAAGATTAGCTACAGAACTAGTGTTAGCCTCTTGTTGTAGCAGGTTACTCATATTTCATGATTGACATTTTTACAGGCCAAATATGTCATACTTTGCATGCTGCAATGCTCTATATTTGCTAACAGACACCAAAGAAAGAGGCCATGAAAGTGTGCAAGTCAAAGTTCATCTGCTGCATTCCAATTTTGAAGAGTTATTCCATTTTTGTACAAGTCTCAGTCAAAGGGAGGTCCAAACAGCTTAATCTTGGTCTCCCTAGGTTTCAATTTCCTGTTTGTAGAATATAGAGAATGAATAATCTGTCCAAACAGCTTAATCTTGGCAGATTTTAGATAGGAAGAGAATCAAAGGAGCCCAACTGCTTAATCTGGGCCCTTGGAAGAAATAAGGGTAGTTTGTAGATAGGAGGGCAGTCAAAAGAAAAAGAGGACAATCAGGGTTTGCTAATTCAAGTGCACCCAATTCAAGTGAAAAAAAAATGTTAGGATTATTAAGCTGGGTAGGTAGTGTGAGGTTGCAGAAGTAAAGATGCTATTACCATTTGGCTTATCAAAAAAGGCTCATCTCATGTGTAAGTTGGCATCTTGGCAGTACAACAAGGAAGCATGACTAGTTCCCCTTTCATTTCCCTAAAAAATCATTTAACTAACATTCCCCTAAGGACCTTGGGATCTTCCCAAGCAATCTAGCTTCACTCCATTTCTTATTAAAGCCAAGTTGACAACTAAGTTTATTTAGTGAAAGGAAGCCACATTTTTTGTGTAAAAATTAATCTTTGCAAAATCCGTTCATTTCCTTATGCTCGAGGTTCTAATGTATAAACCCTGGTCATCTTCCCCTCCTAACTACCGTCGGATCAGCCCTCCCAGATCTGATGGCCCTCGTGCATATCAGGCGCCCTCTTGTGATGGTTCGTTAGTACCCGATGTCCAACGGTTTTACCATCGTACACCGGGATAGCTGGCGGCATCCCATTGCATCGGGCCGCCCCTGACAAATACCACCTCTGTACCAAAGGTGGTCCGATGCAATCCAAAACCGCCCTCCCCCCCGCGTGATATCAGCGCCGCGTCACCCTGCCACGTTGCCTCCACCTCACCCTTTCCTGCCTGCGCCTTGCTGACATCACCTGCCACCGTACTGTACTTGTGCCATGTCACCAGATGATGTCATCAACCTACCACGGTGTCCACTGCCATGTCATCATCCACGTCAGCTGCCACATCATCTTCCATACTCGCTACCCGACAAAAAATATGTCATGACGACATCATCCTGGGAAAACGCCAAAAACCCCAAAAAGCGCAAAAATTCTAGAAAGTTGGGTTAAAAGTCATGAAAAAGACTATTTTAGTTCATTTCTATTTTTTCACTGTGAAAACAACGTGCATGCGGTTTTCCGTTATTTCACACTCCCGAGACTTTAGCAGCCAGCCAACCTACAAATTCGGCACTGTGGTTCGTCTCAGCAGATCAATTTCTACCTGTCAAGTGCCTTTGGTGTCCTCATAACAGGTATTTACTCGATTTTATACCCAAAACCCTGTTTTCATGCTTCTCTGTTCAAAATTCCGAAAAGAACTCGCTTTTGGCTTTTAAGACTACTCCCACCAATCATCCATTGCCCTGCACCTGTCATTTGAGCTCGTCATTCTCTATAAACTTACAGTCTAAGCTAATTCTTTCTGCGAAAGGGTTATTCCTCCGCTCTGTCCGTTCATGGTCGCCCTTGAAATACTGAAATATCTGAGTTACTAAGTCAAGCCGCCCAAGTATCCTATTTTTTCATTGGTTCTAGCCTTTTTTCCTAAAAAGGAATCCTTAATTTCCTATCCCGTCTGCAAGCTTGTGCCCCTTAGGCAAAATTCGAATCCCATCCTCCTAGCATTGTGTCGAGTGCCCACAGAGCCTCTAATTTTGACCCGTTCCTGTGAAAACATCCAGCTGGAGTGCTGCCACTCTTCTGCGTACCGTGAACTCTATACTTTGAGGTCCATTTAAATAACAAATTAGTGGTTGTACCCGTCAGAGTGTCCACAGAGCCTCAATCTCTGCCTCCTATTGCTATTTCGCCTCTATTCCACTTGACCAAAACAAAACAAGATATGGAGGCCCCGGTTGCCCTGAACATTGCTCCTCTGAATGCCCCACACATGGACTTAGAGTGGATACCTCTAGCAGACAGAGACTTCCAGATCAAGGACATGAGGGGACTTAATTCCCACCTTCAAACTGTCTGCCAATTCAAAAACAATTATAAAAATAATACTGATCCCCTGGGAATTTGGCAATCCAGTATGCCTATCTACTACCTCCCACAAGTCAATGTGCTGCCTGACTTCATCCATCTCTGTCATTTACGCTATGAACCCACTCTGAGAGAAATCCTCAGCCCAGATGGGTCGGTGTTGTTTTATATCACTCCTCAATCCATCAATCAAATGCTGAATTATGAGCCTCCCCAGTCCTTGGTTCCTCTCACCCTCAAACATCTGATTGATAGCAGTCTAAGGCTTTCTAAGGCAAAAATATTAAGAGTCAATCAGCTATTCATGATACCACAATATTAGAGTGATCATCCTCCACCGTATCATCAGGTCTCATTCAATGAAACAGGTAGGCTCATGGTGGATATGATTTCCTACATCTTAGGGTGCAAGACATGAGAGTTTGTAGATGAGACAGTGTTCCAGCTATTAGCAATATTTACCCCAGGGCATCCCCCTGCTGTCATGTATGACTATGCCACGTTCATAGCCAACAAAATACATGAGCAATTCATGATGATGGACAGGGAAAGATTTTTCAAATACACCTCTTACATTTATCATCTGCTGCTTTACTATCACCCTGATAATTTCAAAGTCCCTCTCATGAAACTTGATTCGAGAGGAGAGAGGAGATCTGTAATCTTTTGGACTTCCGTTTTTCATAGAGTCCACTGTTCTCCCTGTACATATTGTGAATTTATTGACCTCTTTATCTACCCAACTACTTGTTTGTTAATGGAGACTCCTCCTCCCAGACTTACTGCTGAAATGCAAAGAATTTTGCATCTTTTCAAAGAGTACATCATTGGGGGTTGGTACTTTTACCAAAACCATACAGTAATCAGAATTTATGGGAGTGAGTTATCCCCCTATAAGCTGCCAAGGTACGTTCCCATGAGGCTCTTTGCCTTAGAATATTTCAGACAGTTCAGTCATACAGACCTAGTTCACTTCCATGGCAAAAACAAGAAGGCATAGTTGAAAATCATACATCAACTGGGTCCCTTTGTTTTCAACAAAAAGGAAGAAGCCTGGAAGGATGCAAATAAAATGTTGAGAGAGGAAATTCTATTAAAACAAAGCTTCTACTGGGCACCATATGACCCCGAACACTTCATAAGCTTTAGGAGAGTCAAACACAAGCTTTCAGGATATGTGCACCAGCCAATCCCTCACATTAAGCAACATGATAATTTGCCAGAATGGGTAGAAGGTTCTTTAGATGATGAAAAAATTTATGAAGAAGAAAAATTATAGAAAGACATGAAAGAAGTTGAGAAAGGAATTGACCTGGAATATGTTGCACAGGTCACCTTCATACAACCACAACCAGTGGGAGCAAGCACTTCAACTGCCACCTCACCGCAGCTAGTTAAGGGAGCCATATCGTCAACAAAAAAGGACAAAGAAATAGAGCATTCTGAGGAAAATAGTACAATGGAGGAGTAACCTTCTCTGAATCTGGAGAGAGGCCAAGAACAAAGTCCCTCAACGCAAACAAAAGCACCTGAAATTCCTGTGTTGCCAACTCCTCAACATGAGGAAAGAGGTAAAAAGAGGGACCAAGCAGAGAGTACACCTACAGGTACATCAACCGACCAGCAAGGAGAGAAAAGACAAAGGTTAAATCCCTATGCCAAAGAGGAGATCACAGAAGAAACTCTTGGAAACTTAAGAGGTGAGGGGCCTTCAGGGCAGTATATCCCTCCTATTTTGGAGACATCGGCCAGCTCCTTCCAACAGGAGCAGGACAGACAACCAGGTGGGGAGGTTTCATCCTCCAAACAACAGGTGCAAAAGGGCTCAGACATTAAAAGGGCATTTATTGAAATCAAAGCTAGGAACGAACCAATAAGATTCCAGCTGTATAATCAACTGCTAAGAATCACCCCAACAAATCAACAGAGGCTGATGGTAGCCTATGACATAGAAGCAGGGAAAATGACTTTAAGTCACTTCAGACTAACCGTGCAACAACCACAATCAGCTGCAGACTACATAAGAACCAATCTAGAGGTCCTTTCCAAGGACATACATCCAATAGACCAGATTGAGCTGCATAAGCAGACAGGAGAAATGGTATACTCAACTCTGGCAGATAAGGCTCTACTGGCTCATAGATTGCAGAACTCCTTGTACAATACCTCTGCCCAGCTAGAGCTAGAAAAAGCCTTATCATTGGCTAAAGATAATAGGATAAAATATCTGGAGGAAATCATAATAGAAATGGGACATGACCCCAAAGACCCTAAAGGAACACAAGCCTTGATCAGGAAGAAAGAGGAGGATATAGCAGCCCTAAGAAAAATAATGAAATTGTTTCCAACCCTGCATCCTTAGACTACAGAAGTAGCAGAGCAGAAAGAAATGGAGGACGTGTACACCTTGCTTATGAAAATGAATCAGAGGATACTGGACACGGAGAAAGCACTAGAAGAAGCTTTACAAGGGAAGTAGCCTAAGTTGGCCTCAAGGCCTCCTCCATTAATTCCAACGATCTCGGTTCCTCCTCCAGTAGTTACTACAACAACACCTCCACCAGCTTCAACTTCAGCAGCAACCACACCAGCAACAACACAAGAGGCCAATTTGGGCATGGAGGCCATGATGAAAGAGATTAAGGCCCTCAAATTACAAATGACCGAAATGAAGGAAACTAAAGAAAAACTAGCTAAGATTGAGGCCAACTATGATAAATCAAAGATCACAGTTGCTGAGAAAACTAGGGAAGTAAAGGCCCTAGAAAATAAGATAAAGGCCTTGGAGAAAGACCTCACTCTCCATACAACCCTGACTCAAATCAAAACAATTCTGTGGGATAATATTGGAAAAGCTCTTGTTGATCAATGGACAGGGATTCAAACCATTTTTGACCAAATAGATTTGATGGCGATAGCTCAGTATGAGACTCAAAAGGCTAGGGCATTATTAACAGACAAGCCTGAGTTGGCTAATAAATTGATTCACTTTTTAAATACTCGTATTGGTGACCAGTTGATAGCACTGAACATTCAGAACAGAACAGAGACTATTGTGAGAGTCAAGAAGGTGCTAACCATGACGAATTTTGTCCAGACCATAGAAAGAAAGTGCCAAGAGATGCAAACAGAGGTACATGCCTTCAGACAAAGGATGGGAGATTTACAGAGCAAAGGTTTACCCAACCTGGTCACCAGCATAGGAAAACTGTTAAAGCAAGAGCAGTATGCATACAGGCTACACACTTATGTACAAAATCAGATCACTGCCTCATCAAGCAACACAGAAGAAGCAATCCCTCCCATAGGGCAGACTTTGTATAATAAACTGGAGGATCTATTTTACATTGAACATGAAATAAAGCATCTCTTCCTAGTATGGTTGACTTATTATACATATACAAACGCTGATGAAATATTGTTCAAATTAAGAAAACATCAGTTACCACCAGAAGAATGGTGGCAAAGCTTGCTTCAGATTTCAAAGTAATTTTGATTCTCTTCATATTTTGCCTGCATAACCAAACTTCATTATACAACTCTACCATTAGGAAATTCAAACCAACAACGGATGAAATTAGCGCTAAAAAGCATTCAAACTAGCTAAGCAGGTGGCAGGTGACAACACGCTCAGAACAGCTCATCAGCACAACCGTCATCAACCGACTTTCTCAGTCCAGGAGTCAACGACAATCAGGACACCTATAGCGGCTAATTAAACACATTTACTTTCTTGATTATTGTTGTGCATTTTTTATTCATAATAGTTATTGATTATGTCAGAGTAGATGGGCACAGTTAAGTCCAGATATTTCCCTATGAGATATTTTGTAAATAACTCCTATATATACTACTGAGGCAGATGTATTGAGGGTTGGTTGGAAGATTTTCTGGTCTGTTGGTTGTTTGAATTGCTCCAAGAGAGACTCGCTTTGTGTACCTGATGATTTCTATAATCAAAGATTGCTGAAAGCTTGGAGAATGAACTGTTTGATGCACTGCTAATGGTTTTTGAAGAGTGAACGATGGAATTTTTGTGTTGTTTTATGAAACAATAAGTTTTTCTCATCTCTGTAATTTCCATTTCATATATGCTCAAGCCACAGAACAAAAGTCTGGTTTAGAATCTGTTTTGCTGCACTCTACGCTCAGTTTCTATGCCTCCTTAATGTTTTCCTCTTGATTTAGTCATAAATATGAATTCCTCAGGGCTCATATTTACCCTAATTCACTTATGAATGACTATTATTTAAGAATTCTTAGCTGCTCTTAAGTATGGTTCTTTCATATTCCCTCTGCTAAACTGATTGAGAGATTCTTTGCTGCCTCTCATTCCTTAGCCCTCAACCCATCTCCATTAAGCTTGGATATTGTTTCACAAACAGCTACCTTGCTCCTCCTTTCTCTTGTGACCAAGAAAATGCACCATCAGTTGCACTCCATGACTCCACGCCCAATGGTTTGAAACTTATCTTACTATGCCTTGCCTCTTTTCTTGAAGATATCTTCCCTTCACCCAAGCCTTCCTTCCACTCAAAAAAACAAACCCACTGAACCCAATAGCTAGCCTAAAATCATCATCAACAAAGCTAAATCATTAAGAGAGAGCCCTCTGTGATTGCAGGTGGGCTATAACCTGCAATCCAAAGATTGGTTTGTGGTTACCTCGGCCGTATCCCTTCAGGAGTTTAGGGACAACCTGAGTGTTAACAACTGGAACAACTGCGGAACATGAGAACAACTGTGGAATGTAAAACATATAATAAAATGTGACTTTATGAATGAATGAAATGGAGATGACTGTGTGGATGAAAATATGACAGAATGGAAATGAAAAATGGATATGGAAGAAATGTTGAAGAAGAAAATTTTATTAGTGAAATATGGTGATGGAGTGGAGTGAAAGTTGTAGAAGTAAAACATAATGAAATGAAGTAAAACAATGAATTTTCAGAATGCATAATGAGTCACCATTTTTTGGAAAATATAGGGTGTCAGAGTCTTCTAATTTTCACCCTGTATTTTCTGTATAAGCATGCCAATCAGTGATTGGTTTTCAACTTATTATATATAATATATATATATATATATTATATATATAAATATATATATCTATGATGAAAAGAACAAAGACTAAGTTGGTGGAGAAGAAGGATTCTTCTCACCAACTTCATTTCAGAATTATTTTGAAAGATCTTGATGAACTCCTCATTTGAGATTGGTTTTTGATAAATTTTCAACCTATGACCATTCACAAGGAGAGGACTTTGATTCTCATCTATTGTTTTGATTTTTACTGCTCCATCACTGAAAACTTTTTCAATCTCATATGGCCCAAGCCAATGAGTTTGAAACTTTCGTTGAAAAGCCTTAAACTTTGAATCAAATAACAATGTCCAATCTCCCTCTTGAAACCTTTTGTCTTTGATGTACTTGTCATGCCACTTATCCCTTTGTTTCTGAACTAAACCAGTCCTTTGAACAACCTCTTGTATGATTTCATCAAGTTCATTTAACTGCTCCAGTCTATGCTTTTGAGCTTTTGATAAATCCATCCCCAACTGGACTACCATCTTGAAAGTTTTAACTTGGAACTCCATGGGGAACAAGACTTTCTTTCCACAAAAAAGTTCATAAGGTGTATGTTCTGTTGTGTTCCTCCATGTAGTTCTATAGGCCCACAAGGCTTTAGGAAGCCTTTCTGCCCAATCCCTTTTATGTATATGGACAGTCTTGGTGAGGATTCCTTCGATCGCTTTATTTGTAGACTCCACTTGAGCATTTGCTTGTGGATGATAGGGTGTGGATTTCTTATGCTTGATCTTGTACTCTTCCATAAGCCTCTCCATAATTTTGGATATGAATTGAGTTCCCCGTTCTATCACAATTTCTCTTGGAACACCAAAGCGAGTAAAAATATCCTCAAAGAAAACTAACTACAAATTTTTCGTTAGCAAAAAGTAATGCTTTGGCTTCTACCCATTTGGTGACATAATCAGTGCTTACCAATTTATCCTTTTTCTGCTTGGATGGAGGATTAATAGGGACAATAAAGTCTAAAGTCTATTTTTCAAAGGGTTCGATAAGTACCTGAGGTTGTAATGGCATTTCATTTGAGGGAGCATGTTTCCCTACCCTTTGGTAGCTGTTACACCTTCTTACATATTCTTTAGCATCTCTGAAGATGGATGGACAATAATATCCTAAAGAAAGGATTTTATAGGCTTTCCTCTTGTCAGCAAAGTGTCCACCACATGGCTCGTCATGTCATGCTTTGAGAATATCAGGCATTTCATCTTCCCTAGAACACCTTCCGATCATAAGATCTGGCCCTGTTTTATACAATTCATTAGTGATCCATGAATATCTTGCACTATATTGATTAATTTTTCTTTTCTCTCTAGGAAATAAATGTGAAGGTAACTTCCTTGTAACCAAGTAGTTAGCAACATCTGCAAACCAAGGAGTTTGAGTAGTTACTGCAAATAGATATTCATCAGGAAACTTATCCTCAACCGAAGAGTCTTCTTTGATATTCTAAATCTTGGACAAGAAATCAACAACTGTGTTTTGTTTTCTAGGTCTATCTAGCACAATAATGTTGAATTCTTGCAAAAGTAAAAGCCATATTGTAACTCTTCCATTACTAATAGGTTTATTCATCAAATATGTAATTGCAGAGTGATCTGTATGAAAAAAAGTTTCATAGCTTGTTATATAGTGTCTAAACTTGTTAATTGCATGAACAACAACTAAGAACTCTTTTTCAGTCACAGTATAATTCAACTCAATGGGATTTAAATTTTTACTTTTATAGTAAATGGCATAAGGAATCAAATCTTTTTGTCCCAATATAGTTCCTAGAGCTGTATCTGAAGCATATGTAGAAATATGAAAGGAAGTTTCGAATTTAGTCCTCTTAAGATAGGTGCTTCAGATATTTTTGCTTTCAAGGTTTCAAATGCTAATTGGCAATCATGATTCCACTTGAATTAATAATCTTTCGTAAGCAATTTGAAGAGTGGAGATGCTACTTTGGTAAAGTTTTCTATAAACCTTCTATAATATCCTGTAAATCATAGAAAACTTCTAACATCTTTTTGGAAATTTGGAATTGGTAACTTAGAGACTTTAACTTTTGATTTGTCTACTTTAATCCCATCTCCTGAAATGTGATGTCCTAAAACAATACCTTTTGTAAACATCATAAAGCATTTTTCATGGCTTAGTGAAAGGTTTGTTTCTTTACATCTTTTAAGGACTTCTTCCAAATTTTCCAAGGCTTCTTCAAATGTGTTAACATAGACTATAAAATCATCCATATATACCTCTACACAATCATGTATTAGATCAGAAAAAATTCCTAGTACTGCTCTTTGGAATGTTGCTGATGCATTACATAACCCAAAAGGAAGCACTCAATAGGCAAAAGTTTCCCATGGACAAGCAAATGTGGTTTTATCCTGATCCTCAGGTGCTACCTGAATTTGATTATAACCACTAAAACCATCCAAGAAGGAGAAATACTTTTTACCTGCTAATGTATCTAATACTTGATCTATGAAGGGCAAAGGAAGGTGATATTTCAAGGTTGCTTTATTCAATTCTCTGTAATCAATGCACACCCTCCATTTCTCATTCTTTTTAGGCACAATGACCAAAGGAGAAACCCATTGGCTATCTGAGATTGGGTAAATGAAGTTTACATTGAGTAGTCTTTGGAGCTCTTCTTTCATAATCTCCCTAAGATCTGGATTCATTCTTCTTTGAGGTTGTCTAATTGGTCTACTGCTTTTCTTAATATAGATATGATTGACACAAGTCTTAGGATCAATACCTTTCATGTCAATATACTCCCATGCAAATGCAGCAATATGCTTTTGTAATATCTTGGTTAGCTCTTCTTGTTGTAGTTTCTCCAAGTTTTTGTTTATGTTCAATGTTCTACCTAGAAAGATTTCAATTGTAGAGCTACCAGACTCTTCTATAGAATAAAGAGACATTTTCCTAGATGACAAGTATTCAATATTAGATTTTTTCTGGAATTGTGCATGATCATATTCTGAAGATGTTTCAAAATTTTCCAATGTGTTCAAAATTTGACTATCTTCACTAATTTCTGATATAGTAAAGACAGGCTGAATAACATCTTCATCATCAATCCACTCCTTGTCATCTATTTTTGTGATTGCTTTCGTTGGAGGATACAAAGTAAATTTCTTTTTTGAATTACCATCAGAAATGTATATGTCACAAGATCTACAACTAAGAAAAGCATCAGCTGTGGCTAGCCAAGGTCTTCCTAAGATGAGTGGGTGTCCTCCTAAATTATTCTTGGGAGTTAAAATCATGAAATCAACAATATATTCCCAAGAATCTAAGGACACTGAAATGTCTTCTAGCACATCATATGGTTTGATTACTGATCTATTTGCAAGCTGCAGTAAGGTAGGTGTGTAAAGAAGGTTAGGAAGTTTAAGCTGCTCCATAGTTTGTCTACTCATAATGTTTATTGCTGCCCCTAAGTCAATCAATGTGTTTGGAAATTCAATTCCATTTATGTGTGTCTTGACAATTGGACTTCCTGGATCCACATATTTTTGCATGGCAATCTTTCCCATCATGATATCTGCTATTTTTCCTACCAGGTGAATTCTTTTTGTTTCTCTTGGTTTTCTTCCTGGTCTTTTGATGCCCAACTCCTTTATTGTATTAGCAAGAATAGGAATTTCTCTAATGGCTTGTAACAAAGGAATCTTGATACAAACATTCTTCAATTCATCTAGGAAGTCATAATTGGGCAACAAGATCTGTTTTTCTACTCCTGTATCAATTTGTAATCTCTTAGGAAAATGAGGTGTAGAAGTAGATGTTGGTTGCTCAATTATAGGAGTTGTGTTTATTAACTCTTTTTGTTTTCCTTTTTCACTAGTTTGGTTTTGGAGGGATGTTCCCTAAAAACTTTTATTGACTTTCAAAGAATCCTCCTCAGAAGCATCTTGTTCTTGAATATCTATAGAAGGTTTTTCCTTTTCTAATATCTTACCAGATCTAAGTTGAACATCATTAAAGATCTAGAGGAGCAATCATGTAAGTAGGAATGTTGTCCTTCTACCATATAAGCATTTTGAGGGTTTTAATTATTAGGGTTTGGCAATGGCTGGGCTGATAGTTGATTTGGTTTTTATTGAAATGGAAGTAAGAGTTGAGGATTTTGACTTTGTTGTGCAGGTTGTTGTGGAAATGGCAATGAAAGGTGAGGGTTTTGATTTGGAAGTTGTGGTTGCTGATTTTGTGGGGGAGGATAGCTCTAATAAGGTGGCGGATATTGATAATATTGATCAAATCTCCCATAAGGTTTTTGTACCCCTTGTGCCCATGGTTGAGATTGATACTGATTTTGAGGTTGAGGCCAAGGTTGCTGCCAAGAATTCTAGTTTGGTGGGGGCTAAAAATACATTGGATTGTTAAATCCTTGATTTTGCTGCCCTTGCCAAGGTCTTTTTGCATCAAAACAAAGAGGTTCTACAGAATTTGGGACTGTTTCTTTTTGAAAGATAGCCTTAAGACTTGGGACTGAAGGAAAACCCTTTGTCTCATGACTTTCTGAACAAATCATACAAGTTTCTACAATTTTTGCATCTAAAGGGCATTCCCTTAGAGCATGTTTCTTTCTGCATTTTGGACAAAAGATGGCTAAGGCATCAACCTTTGTTTTCTACTTTTTTTGGATTTTGAGGGTGTCTAGTTGTTCACTAAGGCTCCCTAAAATGTCAGTTTTAAACTCATCAAGCATATTGCCAATTTTTACCTTACTTATAGATCTGGTTGCAGAGTTGTTTGCTCTACCAAGAGAAGGATCTCTTGGTCCTTTCGCAGTTTTAGATTTCCCTCTTGAGAGATGAACACATAGTTCTGCTATGTCACTCAATGGAAGTTGAGGGATGTCTCCATTTCCCATCATGTTAAAGATATCTATCATTCATCTCCAATGGCCTTTAACAAAAGAGATTTCAAAGTTTCTTCATCTAAATTGTTCATTTTTTCTCTTTTCAAATTGTAGTTGAATCTCTCAAGGAAATCCTCTAAGTTTTCATCTTCCTTTTGCATTATTTTGAATACCTCATCCTTATAATTAGTAGGTATACAATAATCCAAGTATCTATCCAAAAATTCCTATTTCATATCATTCCAAGTTCTAATGGATTGAGTGACTAAGCCCATAAACCATTTCAAAGAAACCCCTTTTAGTGTTGAAGTGAACAATTTAAGTTTTTGAGAGTCTTCTAGATAGTCATAGGTTCTGCACAAGACTTCAAACTCAAACAAAAATGTTTCAGGGTCCTCACTTCTCAACCCATAAAAGTTTGGGAGGACAGATGGTGAAATGTTTTTCATTGTTGTATGTGTTTCCTAATCTAATATAGAGAATCCAAATGAGTTATCTATTTCCCTATTTCCCCCGCCTCCTCCATTGTTACCTCTACCTCCTTCGTTGTTTCCTCTACCTCTCCCTCTACCCCCTCCTCCAAACACTGAGAATTCTCCATCTTGTTCTTCTTCTGCCATTATAGTTTCTTCAGAGTCCTCTAGTTCTTCTATTAATGGGTTATGGGAGAGACTTTCTACTTCTTCCTCTTCACTAGGTATTCCTACTTCCTCAATTACAATAGGCTCCCCTGTAGAAGTGAAAAAGGTCTTCTCTCCTAGGTCTGTTTTAGTAGATGAAGTGGGATAATCTTCTAATTGAGTTGCTGCCCCTTGAATTCTAGGAATCCTAAGGCTGGGAGTATGAGTCTGGGATGGAGGTGTATCCTTTCTAACTCTTGGTGGAGTAGGTGGAGTTGTGAAATCGAACTTTTGCCCTTAGCTATAAATCTACCCCTAGAGTCTCTTTCTCTATGCATGTCATTGTTTTGTTTTGTTGTTTTTTTTTTTTATGAATGTAAGAGATAAGGCTACCTAGTTACACTTCCCCGGCAATGGCTCCAAAATGTTTAGTCAATTTAGTGTTCTAAATTGCTACATAAATTATCAATCTGGGTATCGTAAATTGATGAAGTGTAGTGTACTATATGCGCTAGATAACCCTCTTACCTCATTGTTTTTTAGTTTTATGTTTGTTTTGGAGTTTTTTTCTTTTGATTCGTAATGTTTTGCAATGTAATCTACAAAATCTCAATCTACTGCTGCTAAGAATCTAAAGAAATAAAGTGAGAGCTAAAAGTGCTTTTAGGCCAAATTTTGAAGTAAAGTTTTTAAACAAGAAAATGAAAACATAGCTTCTCTTCTTGCTATTATGATTGTTTCCAAAATGTGAACTGAAAGGACTTTGAAACTACTATCTACTTAATTACAAAACCAAAACTTAAATGAGAAAACGAAATGGCAACTATCTATGATAAAAAGTGAAATACTAAAAATAAGATTACTTCTACTGTCTAATCTACTGTAGAATTAAAACTTAATGAACAACTAAAGATGAAACTGCAGCTAAACTAAGTGAAGAACTAAAAATGAAATTGCAATTATTCTATTTATGAAAGCAAGGCTAAATGAAGTATTGTTATCACTCAGCTACATAATTCAGGGAGAACTACCTCCTTATGATAGCAATTTGAGAAATTTGATTCTTCATCATTCTAAGAAAAGTAAACATGAAAATGCAAAGAAAAACTCATTCATAAATAAAATATCTCACCACTTAGTTTGAGGATTAACCATCAACTGAAAGGGTTCTTGGAAATATCCATTTATATCATGAGTTACTAAACTGATAAGAAAATGGCATTGAACTGCTTAACTCAAAAACTAATGAAAAATAATTGTAATAAAAGACTCATTCATAAATACAACATTTCACTATTTAGTTTGAGGATTAACCATCAATGAAAGGCTTTTGGAAACATTCATTTATATCATGAGTGACTACACTAATAAGAAAATGGTATTGAACTACTTAACTCAAAAACTAATGAAAAACAATTATAACGAAAGACTCATTCATAAATACAACATTTCACCATTTAGTTTGAGGATTGACCATCAACGAAAGGCTTTTGGAAATGTTCATTTATATCATGAGTTGCTACAAACTAATGAACAACTGAATTTAAAATCTAGAAAATTAATGAACAATTGAATTTAAAATCTAGAAAACTAATGAACAACAAGTAAAATGAACTAATTTATGCTACTAAAATCAACTTAAAACTACAGTTAAGAGACTAGAAAGCAATGAAAACCAAAAGACTATTCTACATTGGAATACAATTAGTTTGAGTTAGTGAAAAATGACATAAGCTGCGATATACACAGAGTTAGAAAATGATTATGAACATGATGAAAAACACACAGTGAAGTTACAACTAAACTAATAAAAAGACAAACAAAAATAAAAACATGTACCCTTGACCACACAGGGGCCCTCTGCAAGGTCTCGGATTATCAACACGGAATCAACACTTCACAAGCGCTTCAAGTATCCATTGAAAACAAAGTTGTTATATTAAAACAAAGCACTGATTTTCTCACACTACAAAGCGGAAATTTTCACTAGTACATAAGCAAAAACTTGAACTTGTTTTGCATTCTAAATGCTAGTATTTATAGGAAAAATATACATTTGTTTGAAGAGAGAAGTCATCTACATCAAAACGCGTAGACAGGTAGTGTATGCGGACTTCTTGTCTTCGATTGCCTTGGAACATAAACCTTCTAATAGTGGTTGTTGGATTTTGTTTGTGCAGGTGGCAGATGAAGTCCTCGGCTTCAGAAGACTGCCTCAGATCCATCACTAAGAATCGTGTGAAAATAGAGTCCTACTTGCCATAGGTCTCCTATAGTTGACTCCCCTTTGATCGGAGTCCTCCACATCGATCTTGGCCAAATGGATAGGATACAATCCATGGTCTAACATTTTCCAAGGTACCCATGTGGTCCATTTCCTCTCTTGACACTTGTAACCTACAAAAGCATGGAGATGGCTGCAGAACAACTGGTTAACTACAGAATGTGGCTATGTTCTGTAGCTGAAGGCCAAAAAGCTATCCAAATAACAAACATAACAATATAACTTGTAAATCACTAAGATATACTCCTTGAGGCAATGTGCAATGGATTTTGATGATTAAGGATGCATTGTTTATAGAAAAGCAAAGGAAGAAGGATGAGAAAGTTGCTTAAGAGAGAGGTAGTTTTGGAACTCAACACATGCCTTAATGGAAAGTTTTTCACATCCGACGACATGTTTTCACTATTGGCCTTCGATTGGATGATTCCACGGGTGTTCGACTTCAACTTCATTATCACATTCACAGATTGTACTGTTGTACCTTGAGAGCCATTGCCATTATTGATGGTTTCTCTTGTACCAGTTAAAAATCCACATAATTGGCCGGTAATTAGGTGGTTTTCTAGCATGTTCGACTTCAACACATTCATTCGCATGTTATAATTCATACTTTGATTGGGTCAGGATGGAGCATAAGACCCTGAGTCTTGTTTAATTTGATTCAGGTTGCGTGAATTTATATGTTGTTCATGATTGTATACATGTTGCGACTACACGGATGGCTATGACCGTACCATGGGGATTTATATTCATGATGATCCTCATTATCTGGATGGCTGCGTCCATACCATGGATCTTTTCATATAGTCTTCATCATTCGTATGGCTGCGCTCTTGTGGTAGATTCATGTCTTGATCTCGATATGTATATGTATATGCATCCTTGATTTGGAGGTCTCCTAATAGTGTGTGTCCTCGTCCTTGAAAAAGCTCGTAAAGCATCTCAACCATCACTCCTCATTCTACTCTCATGCTTTAAGGGGCATCTGTTACATAGTATTTTGTCACACATCCTGCACTTCCCTGTGACATACCCCGAAGTGCCCGAAACATGATCATTATGTAGTCTACTAATTCATGTATACAACTTAGATCCCTCCTAAAGACTGATTGGAAAATGCCTTGAGCTTTCCCTAAGGAAATAGCTCTTAAAACCCTAAAATGAGAATCATTACTCTTATAAGGCTTAAAACAATGATGGTCGCATTTTAGGGTTTTAAGAGCTATTTCTTCAGGAAAAGCTTAAGGAATTTTCCAATCAAAGACTTTAGGCGGGATCTGAGCTATATACATGAATGTGTACATTGCATAATGGTGATGTTTTGGGCACTTCAAGGTATGTCACAGGGAAGTGCAGGAGGTGTGACAAAATACTGTGTAACAATGGTACTTAGAATCAGGGGCCTTGTTCCACATGATAGGGTGTAGAGAGTTTTTCAGTGACTTGAAGGAGAAACATATCTAGATGCACATTGAGATGGGGGATGATGGAAGGTAAAACACAACTAGGATTAGTACAATCATATTTTAGAGGGAGTTAGGCTCCCCTTTAAGACTCAAGGATGTCATGTTAATTATAGGCCTTAAGAAAAATTTCATCTCTGTTGTAATTTTGGAAGAACATGGTTATGATGTGATCTTCAACAAAGGGAAAATATTCCTAAGACACATAGCCATGGGATAGGTAAGGAGGATCACCATTCGGGTGAAGAACCTATATAATATAGATGTGGAAGATTGTGCTGCATTAAGCACTAAGGTAGAGAAAGTGCAGAGCATTGATGTTAGTGAGCTTTGGAAAAATTTACTTGGCCATTTGTATCATGGTACCTTGAAGATTATGCAACAAATAATGATTGGTCCCCCTAAAGGGGCACTTGAGGAACAAGATGTTTGTAAATGTTGTACTTTGGGAAAGTATGAAAAATCCAGATCCCACGATTGAGATAACAAATCACATGAAATCTTGGAAAGGATCCACTCTGATGTCTATGGAACTTTCTCGACCACCTCCACTTCCAAACACAAATATTTTGTCATTTTTATTGATGACTTCTTAAGGAAGCACTGGATCTTCATCATGTGGAAGAAAGACAAGACATTCTCCAAGCACATAGAGGTCAAGCCACAGGTTGAGAAAGAAACCATCAAGAAGGTGAAGGATCTTAGGAGAGATAATGGAGGTGAGTATGTTTTGAATGAATTTAAAAATTTATGTGTGAAAAAATGCATTAGAAGAGAGTTGATAATACCCCACAACCCACAGAAGAATGGGGTGGCTAAGAGAAAGAATCATAGCATTGTGGGAGCTGTGAGGGCTATGTTACATGACCAAGGCCTACCACTGCATTTATGGGAAGAGGTATACAACACAAAATTATACTTATAGAAATAGAGTCCTCATCGGATTCTTGGTATGATTACACTGGAAGAGGACTTCTTGGGGAGAAAGCTGGATGTGTCTTAGTTCAGGATGTTTGGAGCCTCTAATTATTGCCATGTATCCAAAGAATCAAGGAAGAAGCTTGAGTTGATAACAATGTTGGGGTTATTTTTGGGTTACACAAAAACTCCTCACAACTATGTGTGTGCTTTCCATCCCTCAGAATGACAGGTGTGCGAAGGGATATAAAGTTTGATGAGGAGAAAGTGACGTGATGCTCTCTTGAGAGGGAACTTCAAATCCCACCAGAGGAGGAGCTTTTACAACCAAAGGAGGAGCCTTAGGAAGTTGTGGAGAAACCACAAATTGAGGAGCAGAGCTTGGAGATATACACTCAAGAAAAACCATCCAGAGAAGGCATAAAAAGGACAAGGGAAGATGATAGACTTGTGCAGGATGCGAGGGAGAATATGGGATCTCCTTCAAATTTGCATTGGTAGAGAAGGTCAATTGAGAGGTACACTCACTACATGGATCTAATGACTGAGCTTTTAGAGATTGAGCCATCCTATTTTGAGGAAGAAGTAGAGAAACCTATGTGGGTTGATGTAATGGTGGAAGAGTATGAATCCATTGTAAAGAAAAATGTTTGGGAACTGGTCCCAAGACCAACAGATAAGTTAGTTACGGGGTCGAGATGGATCTTCAAGGTAAAGCATGCAACATACAAAAGCATAGAGAAGTATAAGGCCAGATTTGTGGCCAAAATATTCTCTCAAGTTGAGGGAATTTATATTAGGAGACATTTTCTCCTGTAGCTAGGTACTCATCCATCATATTAATTCTTGCAATGAATGCACAAATGGGGTGGAAGAACCACCAAATAGATGTAAAAACAACATTTACCATTGGGGTTATTGAGGAGGAGGTGTGCATAAAAAAACTAGAAGGTTTTGAGACATTTTATCGGGAGTCTCATGTGTGTAGTCTCAAGTGAGTGTTGTACAATCTCAAACAAGCACCCCTTGCTTGGTACACCAAGATTGACAACTATCTCACTGGATTGGGATTCACCAAAAGTGAAGAAGATGCAAACCTCTATCGCATCTCGGTAGAAGATAAAATTCCTATTATTGTCTTATATGTTGATGATTTAATTTTAATTGGTGATGAGCAGATGATCAGATATTGCAAGGAGGACCTTGCAAGGGACTTTGAAATGAAGGACATGCGTCTCATGCACTACTTCTTTGGTTTGGAAGTATGGCAAGGCGATGAGGAACAATTTATGTCTCGAGGAAAGTATGCAAGTGAGATCCTACAAATATTTTGCACGGAGAGTTGTAAACCAATGGAGACACCTCTCGCAACCAACTGGAGGAAGGAGGATGCCACTTCAAGTGAGGAAGTGGATGCTACCATTTATCGGTAGCTAGTGGGTTCATTGATGTATTTTGTGAACACATGGACATATATGTGCTGTGCAGTCAACCAGAAAAGCCAAGCTATGGTTAGGCTGACCAAATTATATTGGAAGGTAGCGAAACATGTTTTACAGTATCACAGAGGCACTACCCAGTTTGGACTATGGTATAGACAGATAGAGGGAGTGAAGTTATGTGGCTTCACAGGTGCAGATTGGGTAGGGAGTCCATCTGACCAAAATAATACATCAGGTGGAATTTTCAGCGTTGGGTCCATAGTGGTTTTATAGTATAGAAGGAAGCAAAGATCTGTGGTGCTCAACTCGACATAAGAAAAATACACGGTTCCAAGTCAAACAAGGTGTGAGGAAATTTGGATGAGAAAGATACTTGTGGGACTGTTTGGTCAGATTATGGATCCAACTATGATCTATTGTGATGATTAGATTTGCATCAAGATATTTGAGAATCTTGTATTTCAAAATCTATCCAAGCATATAGATATTTGGTATCACCATTTACAGGACAATGTGGAAAGGCAGATAATGTTGCTATAATACATTCTGATAGAGGAACAAGATGATGATATTTTAACAAAGGCTTTGTTAAGAGGGAAAAATGAGTTCCATAGGTGTAGGATAGGGGTGGTTGATAGTCCCTTTCTTACTGGGAGGGAGTGTTGAAAAATGCAACAAGAAAGTCTCAATTTGATTTTGCCTTGGTCAAATTGAGAAAATTTGAATTTCCACATTAGTAGACAAATTGGATGTAGTAAACTTGTGTGACATGGCTTGTGTTACCCAATTTACTCAACAAATTTGAGCTAGAGGAGTTGGAGTTCAGTTAAGCATGTGTGATTTCTAATTTGTAGAAATTAAGCTCAGTTATTTCAAGTTGTTTTCAACTAAACTAGTTCTAACTATTGGAGGAGCTAGTGGAAGGTCAATTGTGTAGTGAGACTTCAGTCTAATGAAATTATCATCCAATTAACTGGTCAATCAACCCAAAATAGCTAGTGCATGAAGAGAATCCGAGTTCCCTAGTTATGGTGGAGATTCCAAGGAAATGTAACACATTAGTTGTAGATTAGTCTTGAGTGTAAGGGTGTTGCATGCAATCAGATGATCAACCTTTGGATTTGTGCAAGCATTTTGGAGGAAATTCCTAAATAATAGGGGCCTAATTTCCTTAGGAATTTCATAAGGAAATAGGGGCTCAAGTGGAGGAAAAAATTGACTAAGTCTGGATTAGAGCTTCTATGTGAGCAAAGAGATAGGTTATTCACTTGCAATTTGAGATCAAATTGAGCTAGAAATTTTAATACATCTCTATTCATCAGATTAATGAAAGCAAACATAGGGGTTTTTAATAGACTGCTTTCCCCTAGAAAAATACTATGTGCATGTGTGTTATTTTTTAGCGTAGGTTTGTGATTGATGTTCCAAATTGTGAATTGAATTTTGCAGAGCAGTAGAGTAGGTTTGTGTCTTGTGATTTTGATTAAAATTTCATGAGCAATTGCAAATCTACACCATAATTTATACATATTGGTTGAATTGTATTTAATTAAATTACTTAGGTAAATTATGAGGATTGAACTCATGAACTTATCAAAACTATTTTTAGTTAGTTGATAGATTTAAAATTCATGTTGTTTATGAACTTGATGAATTACTTACTTGAAATTTGATTAGCATGTAATTGTTAAGAAAATATCATATTTAAAGATAAGCATTTTCTTGGAAATTTATTTTATTTAAGCTTAAAGGATAAGGTATGAGATTAATGAAAACTTGATTTGAGTTCTTATTTTACAAGAATATGTTCTTGTGATATTTTTAAGGGAGAAATTGAAGAAGAGTAAGATCACATTTTTGATGAATTGGAATTGTTGCATGATTTAGAAACCTATGATGATTGTACTGTATGTGGAATGGAATATATTATTGGATTTAGTAATTTGTGTTGGGATGTATAGTTGTATGAGTAGTTCGTAGTCCTGCAAAAGGTTGTAATCTTTTGAGAGGGTAGTAATTATTTTTTATAAGAGAGAGAGAGAGAGAGAGAGAGAGAGAGAGAGAGAGAGAGAGAAATGAAGCTTAGCTTTAGGATAGAAATGCCATTGTGATAGTGTAAACCTTATGTAAAATAAATGAGATTATTCATAGTTTACGGAATGTATGGTTTTCATAGATTTGTTTAAGGTTTTGTTATATGTATTAATGTTAATAAATAAGGCATGAAACTAAACGAATTACCTAGTTATTGAATAGAAACCATGAGTAATTGGGAAATAGGTGTTGATATAATGTTATAGATAACCTACTTTATGAGTAGTCTTGGATTGGAAGATTGCAAATTGATATGTTGGAATGAATTTGTATAAACCAAGATTTAATTGGTTCTTAAGTGATGAAAGTGAAAAACATCAATGGTTGTGGAATTCAAGGAAAAATCGGTGGTATAAAGTAGGAGTTTTCCACTTTACCCTGATAAGTTAAAATAATTGTGCTTTGATCTTCAAATTGTATTTATTCTTAGGATTAAAATTTTAGTAAAAATAGTAATTGGTTCCTAAGATTTGTGATTTCATATATGTCTTGTGAAATGAGAAGGGTAAACTCAGAGTGAGAAAACATTACTTATAAATACAACATCATGTTTTGGTAAGTAGATTGACGCGAAAATTGTATATGCATGATTTTCTACCTCTTGTCATGCAAGTTTGATTATATGATGGGATGGACCATCAATGTTGTTATACAACTAATGTGGAAGATATTTATAGCTTGGCAAGCTCAATTTACCATAGAACCAAAAATATGACACATGAAGGATTAATTCAGACTATGAGAAGAAAAACATGTGGAATGTCAAGTTTTTATAGAGAACTTAAGTAGATGTCATATCAATTACATAAAATAATATCTTGATATGGTATTATAAATTGTATGGATGTTTTGATATATAAATATTTTTCATTTTATATATTGAAACATATCTAATATAGTATGGATGTATTTCCTACTTGAATAAGAATTGTATGTTTTGGTTTTAACAGAGATGATTTCACTTTAGCAAAACATTGAATTATGAATTGGCATGAAGAAAAATATATCAAATACTTATACATAAGGTTAAAACCTTATTGATAAGAAAATAAACGAAGAACTAAGTATCTTATGACTGTAGGAAAACTTTGGGCCAAGTTTAGCCCAAGAGGGGGAGTATGTATTGTCCCTTCTTGGTTAGTTTTGGTGACACCTGGAGAGGGTGATTTCGATGAAGTGTATAAATAGTATATATATCAGAATTATGTATATGGTTGTATTCTATAGACCTATTTTGGGTCACATTGTTGCTGCATGCTTTTGGTAACATCTATGATTGTGTGTATAAGACCAATTTTGGCTAAGTGCATATTCATAATGTTTTTCTTTTGGCATCCTTATTTTGACTTTGGTTCATGACATGAATGATGGTCTATGTTGTGTCATATGAACAAAAGCTAATATGTGGAGTAGTTAACTAACCATAATCTTGTTGATGATCTATGAATTACATGATTATGTATGCTTAACCATATATTTAGCAGGAATTGGTAGGGAACTTAGCTATTTGCCAACAAGGATGCTAAGATAATAAATGATTGTGGAGTTCATGTATACAATTGAGTAAAATGTGATTGAATTAATTCACTAAGAATTTTAATTATGTGTTTAATATACAAGGTTATGATGCATGCAAGTATGGGGAAACAAGACCTTGCTAATAGATCAATAGATGCATATGAGCTCATACCTAGTACCTTGAGGAAAATCATGGAACTTCAAAGTAGCATAGATGAGAATATATGAAAATGAGTAGGTCGCGAAGTCCTAACTTTTTGAAAGATCAAGGTGTGGGGTATTTGATATTTTCAATAAATCAAGGCATGGAGTCCTAGGTACATGGAAAGGGTGTGAAGTCCTAACAAGTCAGCAGAGGTGCACAATAGGAGTGCAAAATCCCTATTCTCTGAATAAAAAACAACACACCACTTAAGGGCTTACCTCAACTAGGTGAATTAATCTAAGTTAAAATTTGAGTTGAATTAACTCTATTTTACTCACTTTAGAGGGACATTTAAAATAAAAGTGACTTTAATACAAAATATTAATTATTTATTTTTGAAAAATCAATATGAGAAAATTATCTAGAAAGGACACATGTGGCAATGAATATTAGATAATTAGAGTAATTAAATAATTAAGAAAAATCGAGAGGTTGCCACCTAAGGAGAGGCTAGTGAATAATGTGAATTATTATAAATTAAAAATAGGTTAATTTTTGCATGAAGTGGGTGAGGTGTCACTCCACTCAATGCTTATAAATATTGAAGGATTTTTCTCCATGGGGGAGGATAGGAGGAAGAGTATGGAGATGCTGCTGAAATGACTACCAAATTCCTAAATTAAAAATCACAATAGATTTGTCTGGTTGATGTAAACTAAGTGGTGTGAGAGGAAGATAAGATATCTTCCTTAGTTTTCCTCAAGTTTCTCACTAATTTTGAATTTGGTACTATTTATGAGCTCATAGGTATCAGGGGTTATGAGGAAAAATGTTTCCCTTGGATATGGTTGGGTGGTAAAATTGATTATTCTATTGGATTTGGAAAGCGTAGTAGTTGAACGGAGTAGAACGACTGAGTATCAGGTATAATTTCCAGTTTTGTTACATTATGCTTTAATTAACTTCTTTTAAATGAAGATGTAGGTAGTTCATATGTCCAAGTAGAAATTGTTTTTCCAAAAAGTTATGATTACAGTCATTGGATTTTCATTTACTCCCTTTTATATACATTTATTGAAAATTAAAGATTTGCTAGAGAATACTCTGGGTGGAAAGTTGATTTAGATAGTAAATATTTACTTTAGTTGGTTGTAAGGCCTTCTCACAACGTGGTAGTGTGAATTATAGTTCCAATGGTTTCCATTTACTACAACTTCAACGTTTTTACTCACAATTTGAGGCTCTATGTTTTATTGTAAATAAATTTAACAGTTCCGGTCAAATTAAATGTTTAATTTAACCTCATTTGATTGGTTTATGGAAGCATTTCATTGTATTTTGCAAAGAATATTATTATGTTTATTATTATTAGGGAGGAGAAATAAATATTACAAATTCAGCTAATTTCTAGAATATATTTTTCACCCAACCATATTGACAAGATTGAATTTGTTATTCTAGATTATTTTTAAGTGTGGGAACGTTATATTTGCCATATGCAAGTGTTGTATCATTACATGTGATGGATTATAATGCCAATTATCAATAGATGTGAATCTTCATATGATACAAAATGTCTTAACAATATATATGTTTAATTCACTATGCATAAAGAGTGCATTAGAGTAATTTTGAGGTCTAAAATGGGCCTCCTAAGGAATACTATAAAATAATAGTGGAAATGATAAAATAATATTAGATTACTTCATCAAGTTTTGGATGGAAAAAAGAAAAAAATTATTTTTTAAAATCGTATTTTCAACTTATATTCTTATAGTTTTACTCAAATTTCGAGCAGAATCACTAGTTGGATGAAAAATTTAATTTTTCATCCAAGGTGTACCTATGTTTCATACTTTTGATGGGCTCTACTACACGAAAAATGTGAAATACAAGAAAAATGTGATTGAAATCATGTTTTTTCATGTAGTAGAGTCCATCAAAAGTATGCAACATGGTACTCAAATTCACAATTAAATTCTGCATCCAATGAGTGCTCTCACTCGAAATTTGAGTAAAATTGTAGGGAGATAAGTTGAATATACGAGTTGAAAACATAGTTTATTTTTTATTTTTATAATTTATTTATTTTTAATATTTTTACCTTTTTACTCCAAAAATGGTGAATCATCGCCATGGTTGATATCATCATATTGAATCCTATTGGTTCAAGTTGATTCTGTTTTACATTTTTGTTTTGACACCTATTTTTGACCACAATTTTTTCTGATGGTATTTTTGTTTACTATTGACTTGTGATTTAAATCTTTATAGTTATGTTGTATAAATTTTGACTATGATGCCATTAATGACTCTCAACATTCCTACATTTCTTGTCCATGTAAATAAAGCAATATGGTATTTTAGAGAATATGTTAGATAATGTAGGTAAATTAAGAAGATTTTTTGAAGTTGATAAATTCAAGAGTAAAAATGTATATTCATATCAAAATGTAATTCTTGGAGTATGAGAAGGGGTGAGATAAACAAGAAATAATGTTAAGACAAGTTTCTCAGTTGTGTATTTAAGGAAAATGTGTAACTTTGTTGAAATTATCATTGTATGTATTTTTTTAATATTGATATGCATCCATTTGCTTCCAACTCTACACATTGATTCTAATGTGTATTTAATATATGGATTAAATATGAATTTAGATGTCCGAGGATATAATACTTTGTTTGGAGCATGGAATTAAAGTCTAATAATCTGGTACTAAGTTGTGTTACAATGGTGGAACTTGGTTTGAATCAAAATAATTAACAAAAATATGCAATCTATGGGTTGAATGCTGATCAAGGTTAAATACTGTTGGAATTCCATGTTTATATTTCTTCACTTCTGTATTGATATTGTAAAGCGTGGTGATAATTTTACTACATCCGAGACAAACTTTTAAGTGGCTTTGAGTATAAATGTTAAGTAATGGGCATCTTTGTAGAATTATGAACCAGGCCCTTTGCATGGTTCGATATGTTTATCTTGACCATTTATGTGTTGCTACCCTTTAACTCACTAACACTTGTTATATTGCATAGCTGATGCAACTATCTAGTTCACTCATTATTTAATTAAAATCACTATTAAATTTATTACTTCGACTCCTATAGTTGGATAGTATTATCCCTAAAGTCCCATGTTATGCTAACTCACAATAAAATTTAATTGTTGAAAATATGGAGTGAAATTTGAATCTAATCTGATAATATTTAGAGACTACAAAAACATTCAGTATGTATCCATTAATACGTGCAAGAATTGTTGACATTTGTCTCCTTTGTCTTTTCCAAAAAAAAAGACTAAATTTTATGTAGCTGTAATAAGATTAAAATGTTACAATAGTTTTCCATTGAGACACATAATGTTTTGTGCATTTATTTTGCACACTAGCTTGAAATTGGATGATTATTCCCCTCATTTTCGTGGGATCTATTTTCTTGGCATCATTCTCTTACTGGAACACCACTCAAGTAGAGGTTAAAATTTCAATTTCATTTCTTTCTATGAGCAACTTGTGTCTCAAATTGCAAGTCAAATTATCTATGGTTGGTTTATGGAATATGGACTTGTTTTGTGGTACAAATTTGAGATTCCATTTAAAATATTCCATTAACATTACACCAAATTGTCACTCATTAATTGAAGGGTCTCTTCTAAATATGAATACTCATGTGTTGTTGCCTCCCTTCAAGAAATATTAAGCAAATAGTGCTTAAACTTGGCATTTAATTGATGTTGAGAAATGTTTGTGTTAATGACCATCCAAGGCGATAGATCTATAAATCACCCCACCAATTGGATTAATGGTTTTCTTATTCATTCAGAACTTTGATTATTTAAAACACCAATTTATAATAGAATGTTTCTCATAGTTTCACATGAGGATGTTATGTGCATTTTAGGGCACACATGCTTGTGGATTAGAGATTCTAAATCCATAATAAGAAAATTGGTTGTTGGAATGTATAACTCTTAGTTTTTATGAATATGAATAGCCACAAAATTTAAAAATAAAATAAAGTAAAGAAAAATTGAAAAAGAAAATAGTATTTCGTGTCTTAGTATTCAATTGGACTTTTTACTTCTTTATTATATTGATGTTTGGTAAGGTGGGACCTCACATAATGTGTTGGGGATTTTGTCTTGCTAAAATCAATGCATCCACTACCATAAATAATCAACCAGGGTAAATATTTTTATTTCAAGGCTATCATGCACAGTAAGTGCAAGAAAAAATCATTAAATAACATAAAATACTTCCTAATATAATTCCTTCTATTATGCTTCCTCGGTAAGAACACAACCCTCAATCAAATACCAACGCTCACTGTAAATTATTCCACATTTGTAGGAATTGAAATCACTCTTCACTCATTTTTAAAATTAAAACCTTACTATTGAAAACCACACTTGCATGAAAAGAAAAGCACCATGCATAAATTTTTGGGAAAGAAATCACTATGTAAGAAGGAAATAACACCCAGTCACTCTTGCAGAAAGAAAACAACACTCAGCAAAGCCAAATCCTCACTTGTATAAATGAAATCACTCAGAACCACAACCAATAAATAATATATCACCAATTTCAAATAACAAAAACAACCAGAAAATGAAATGCTACTACTGTAATTTTATTAATATCATTAGGCTAGAAACAATAAAAAGTAACTTGTAACAATATTTAATAACATGAATTGAGTGGCAATAAGCAATGATCATTAATATGTAACAACTATCCAATTAACACTTTGTAATGGTAGTGAATCACAACAATCTAAAAAAATAATATATATTAGCAGTAATGATATGATTGAGTAAATTGCTATTATCCTTGCGCTTTAAAAGTGATAAAAAACCAGTAATCACTATCTACTTCAAGGGGTGAACCTCCTTTTACAAATAATACAATGAATAAGATAATATTTTATGATCCTAAGACTAGGTCTCCTTAGTAAATATATAGGAGACAAATGATACAATTATAATAAAACGGTACCAAAAGGGATTTTAGCTTACATAAAAATATAATAATAAAAATGTAATCACTCAATAACTAGGGCTTAATAAGGGTTTTTTGAGTTAACATGGGGCTTATATAAGGCTTAACATAAATATATACAATGGCTATGGTTGAGTAACAATGACTTGCATTTAAGAATTCTTATAAATTATCATGAGTAACAACAATGCACTAATCACATAGAAAATCATTAACAACAATCAACTTCAATTCCATAAATCTGATTCACAACCCACAAGCTAATTAAATGGAATAATTGTGCTACATGTATAGTCACAACTATCCTTGCTAAAGAGGAGGGCCCTTCCTCATTAGTAGGGAGCTAGAGGAAAGATCACAACTGATTCGAATTGGATCCTAAACACTCTATAAGTTTTTATAAACTCTTTCAAACTATGCCAAAAAGATTCAAGTCTTATAAATATCAAGATATTAGAAGGAATCCCTGTGACAGTTACAATTTGTGATCAGTGCAAAGCAACAAGGACCCTCGGTCGAGCCTGTAGAACGTTGGCCCATGGTAACGCGCGCTGGCACAAATTGGAAAAACTAGAGGCTAATTCAAGAAACAGGGTAGTTTCTGATATGCGATTAGCTCTAAAGTGCTAATCGCGTATCACAAGGCGTCCCCCTCAGTGAAGGAAAGCCCCGAGCTCCTGGACCTGAAATGACTATGAAATGCAGAAAAGTAATTAATTCGATTTCGTGGAGCGAGATTCCACAAAACCAGCAGGATATTGGAAGGCCTTGAGGTGGTAAGCATTTTCAATCGAGTCCAGCCGGATGCCACACATTGAGCGACACGCATCCGATGGAAGAGAGAGAAAACCACTCACATCAGATGGGTAAACGTCATGCTACTTACCCGACTGATATGAATGATGACCGTAGGATTTGGGGGGCCCAGATCAACGGTGGAGGCACGTCACGATAAATGACCGGATTTGACAAGGTTATAAAGCAAGGTTACATCGGATTTGAAGTTCGACGTGGACAATGAGTTGGCAGAAGATTCGTGTTTCGCGGGCAATCTTGGAGCAAATGAAAATAACGACCGTTCAAATGTGTCCAAGGAACCTGACACACTCACCCATTATAGAATAGGTGTCCACCTTCCTGTGAAGCATTACACAATGATGATGATGCAGAACAAGGGAATTCAAATGGATAGAGGCAGAAGAACCAGAATGCCAGGAATCAGAAATGAATCGAAAAAAAGCAGACTGGCTTTAAAGCCATGAACTGACAAAAGCAGAGGCACACAGAGGAGAGTTAGTTAAATGCAAAAGCTAAGAGCAGAGAAGAGAGAGAAGAAGCTGATCTTGCCTGAAGGCAACATCGAGCCAGACAGAGCCAGAGAGAGTCAGAGAGTCTGTGTACTCCAGAGAAGGCTTGAGAGGTTCAAGCAAACTCCTCGGCATAGGCTTGTCATGTATGAGTCTTAGATTGGGCTCATACTACTGTGGCCAATAGAGGTCGAGTTTCAATAAGGAGAGTCTTGTGTGTTCCAGTCCTACTGAATCGTATCTGTTGAGTGAGACTCAAATTGAGCTTACTGTTGTAAAAAATCTACTTTGAAAACATAATAGAGTGGCCACCACTGAAGACTGGACCAGGAGACATAGCCTAGGAGCATAGAGTGAACTCCTTATTAAACTTGTTGTGTATATATGTTTGTCTGTTATGTTTTCTCTAACTACCTCAGTGTCTATGTATTTCACAATCTTATCGATCCATTGCATAAAGTAACATAGCCACATCCATGCACATGAGTCTGTAATACCTTTAATTCTTTGTCCTGGATAAATTCTAGATCAGGTGGTATCATAGCTCTAGGTTACTAAGGTTAGAAAAGCTTGTGCTGGATTTGTTGTTGAATGCTAACTAAATCAAATCTTAAATTAGGAGAAGAAGAATTGGTTGAAGCTAACCCTGAAATTGGAAGAGTCTATCCTAAGAGGAAAATGTCAGAAGAAAGTCCCTTGGAATCAGACTCCCAGTTCATGGACAGTTTCATGACCATGAAAGCCATGGTAGAGGAAATGTATAGAGAATTTAAGAAAGGTAGAGAAGGAGATCCATCAGACCCCAAACTAGATAAAGGAGCAGAAGAATCTCTCCTCCATGACCATTCTAAAGGCAAAGGGAAAGAAGAAAAACTTCCCACACCTCCTAGTAGCCCTGAAAACAAAAAGAAAACATCTTTGATTAAATTAGATGTTAAATTTTATTTTCCGATATATGATGGAGAGTTGAATGCAGAAAAGCTGGATAATTGGATTAGACAGATTGATGTTTGTTGTAGAGTGCAGAGCATCGATTCAGACAAGAGTAAGATTCATCTAGCCAGCCTATGCCTTGGAGGCACTGCCTTGGTATGTTGGGAAGGCAGGAAACAAGCTGACATGAAGAAGCATGGTAAAATTATTTCTGTTTGGAGTGAATTTGTTTCTGCAATTAAAAAGCAATGCTTTCCACTAGCCTATATGCAGCAAGCCATGATGAGCTGGAAAACTCTTCACCAATTAAAAGGGAAAAGTGTACAAGGCTACACTCAGGAATTTAGGAAAAGAGTTTTGATTCTAGGAATTTCCTTAGACTCACCTAAAACTCTGTTGAAGTATATGGGTGGTCTACAGAGCTACTTAAGGCACACTATTCTCATGTTTAATCCCACTAGCATAGATGATGTATCTGTTCAGGCTACACATCTAGAGGCTAGAGGCAAGAATGTGAACCTAGAAGTTGGGGGATCATCAAAACCCACTGCAAGAAAAAGAAAGGAAAAGAGAAAACATAAATGAAAAGAGAGGAAGAAAAATACTGTACAAAAGACCAAGTCTTCATGCACTCATTGTAAGAAGGATGGGCATGATGATGAACATTGCTGGATCCTGCATCCGGAGCTGAGACCTACGAAGTTCGAGGGAAAAAATAAGAAGACTACTGAAACTATTCAAAAGGATTTGGGGTCAGACTCAGGAGATGAAAAAACAATCGCAACCAAAGGTATAAAATGTTGTCTGCTTTAGAGAATTCAGAAATCAAGAAGCAGGTATAGGAGCTACTCGAGAAGGGATTAATAGAACTAGCACATCACCACGTGGGTCTCCAATTGTCTTGGTGAGAAAGAAATATGGCTCATGGAGAATGTGCATTGATTATCAAGCACTGAATAAGATAACGATAAAAAATTGTTATCCCCTTCCTTGCATACATGATCCATTAGATCAATTAAAAGAAGCTGTTTATTTTTCCAAGTTGGACTTGCATAGCGGCTATCATCAGGTCAGAGTTGCAGAGCAAGATGTATTTAAGACTGCTTTCAAAACAAAGCAGGGATTGTATGAGTAACTAATGCTCCTTCCACTTTCATGAGAGTAATAAATAATGTACTCAGACCTTTTATTGATGATTTTGTCATTGTATATTTGGATGACATTCTTATATTCAATAAAATATGGGAAGAACATTTAAAGCATGTCAAGCAGAGTCTAGATGTTTTGAAAAGAGAAAATATTTATGTTAAGCTCTCAAAATGTGAATTTGGCAACACATCTTTGAATTATTTGGGTCATATTGTAGGGGGTGGTGAATTGAAGATAGATTCCTCTAAGGTTGCAGTCATTGTAAACTGGCCTAAACCCAAATCTGTTGCAGAAGTTAGAAGTTTCTTAGGAGCATCACAATATTGGAGAAAGTTTATTTCTAACTTTTCCTTAATTGCATCTCCTTTACATGCTTTAACATGATTGGACAAGGTGTTTCAGTGGGGAGGAAAATGACAGAAAGCCTTCGACACATTAAAAGAAAAGATTATTACAACACCAGTACTAGCACTGCCCGATCTTCAAAGACCATTTGAGATTGAAACAAAAGCGAGTGACTATGCCATGGGAGCAGTGTTGATGTAACATAGTAAACTCATATGTTATCATTATGAGACATTTAATCTATAGTAGTTAACTATCCCACATATGATAAAGAATTGTATGCATTAGTACAGAGTGTGAAAAAGTGGAAACATTATTTAATGGGCAAAGAGAGACATACATACTGATCATCAACCACTTCAATATTTACACCCCCAAACTAAGTTGCAGCAATCAAGACACTATAGATGGATGGGTTTTCTACAACAGTTTCATCTAGTCATCAGATATAAAAAGGGCATACAAAATAAAGCTGCAGAAATGTTGTCCAGACCAATCATAAATGCATATACTATACTTAAGCATAATTCAGTATTGCATGAAAGCTACATTGAACAATATGCTCAAGGTATAGATTTTAAAGATGTATATGCAACTATAAGCCATGGAAAACGAGTAGAGGAATTGGATTATCATGTTAGGGACCAACTCTTGTATCATTTTGGAAAGTTATGTATTCCACAAACCGAAAGAGTAAAGATAATTCGAGAAGCACATACTTCTCTAATATCAGGTCACTTTGGTGTAAGTAAAACAGTTTCACAATTGCAAAGATTTTGTTATTGGCAAAAATTGAATGAGATAGTTTCTAGATATGTAAGAGGGTGTACCATGTGTGCTAAAAGCAAGCCCAACAATAGGAAACTACGCTTGTACACTCCACTACCAGTTCCTTTTCATCCTTGGGAAAGTTTTTCCATGGACTTTGTTGGGAGATTGCCTAAAAATAGGAAAGGTCATGATTATTTATATGTTGTTGTGGATAGGTTCAGCAAAGTGTGTATTTTAATACCTTGTAACAAACAGATTACAGTTGAACAAACTAAAAATTTGTTCTTTCATCATGTATGGGTTCATTTTGGATTACCCACTTCCATTATATCTGATCGAGATACCCGATTTGTCGGGAAATTTTGTTCAAGTTTGTGGGAATTGATGGATGCCAAACTGAAAAAGAGCATAGCCTTTCATCCGCAAACAAATGGCCAAACAGAAGTGGTCAATAAGACAGTGATCCAGTTGCTCAGAGGCTATTGCAACAAGCATCCCAAGCTTTGGGATGAACACTTATGTTATGTGTAGCATTCTTACAACTGAGCTAAACATTCTTTTACATAGAGATCTCCTTTTGAGACCTGTTTTGATTTCAAACCAAGGTCTCCTTTAGATTTCGTCTTTGGTAAAGACATAGCTGTTGATGGACATAATGATGTGGACAAGGCAACCAAGTTCATCGAACAAATCCAAGAGATTCACCAGGCAGTACAGGAACAGTTGGACAAGAGCCAAGCCAAGTACAAGGCAAGGCATGATAAGCATCGGATGGAGCATATTTTCCAAGTTGGTGATCAAGTCTAGTTGTATATAAGCAAAGACAAAATGCAAGGTCAAGGTAAGAAGCTGAAGCCAATAAAGTATGGACCTTTCAAGATACTTTAGAAAATTGGCGAGAATGCTTTTCACGTTGATTTACCAGCTTACTTGCACATCTACTCAATTGTTAATGCAGATAGCTTGAGACTAATTCAACCTTCATTGATTAAAGAACCTGAAGAGCAGAGTCAATTGCCTTCTATTGATGATCTGTTGCCTGAATAACTTAACGAATTGCAGGAATATACAGTTCTGGATCAGAAGGTGAGAACTACACGCAGAGGGGATGTTGAATACCTCAGGATTAGACTCAAAGGTTCGAAACCAAGCAGTGCAAAGTGGAGAGAAATTGGGCAAGCAAGGAATCAATACCATCACTTGATGGATGCTTAAAAACCAACTTTTGGTGGTCCAAAGTCTTTTTCAGTGGGAAGGTCATGATCTGAATTGGATCCTAAATACTCTCTAAGTTTTCATAAACCCTTTCAAATTATGCCAAAAATATTCAAGTCGAAAGATAAAGCTATCAGAAGGAATCCTCATGACAGTTGCAATTTGTGATCAGCGCGGAGCAACGAGGACAAGTGAAAATTGGAAAAACCAGAGGCTAATTCAAGAAACGGGGGTAGTTTCTGATATGCAGTTAGCACCAAAGCACTAATCGCTTATCGCAGGGTGTCCCCCTCAGTGAAGGAAAGCCCCGAGCGCCCGGACCCGAAATGACTATGAAATGCAGAAAAGTAATTAATTCAGTTTTGTGGAGGGGGATTCCACAAAATCAGCAGGATATTGAAAGGCCTTGGGGCAGTAAGAAGTTTCAACCGAGTCCCGCCCAATGCCACACATTGAGCGACACGCGTCTGGTGGAAGAGAGAGAAAACCGCTCACATCGGATGGGTAAACGTCATGCTACTTACCCGCCAGATATGAATGACGACCGTAGGATTTGGGGGGCCCAGATCAACAGCGGAGGCACGTCCCGATAAATGACTGGATTTGACAAGGTTATAAAGCAAGGTTACATGGGATTTGAAATCCGATGTGAACGATGAGTTGGCAGAAGATTTGTGTTTCATGGGCAATCTTGGAGCAAACAGAAATAACGACCATTCAAATGTGTCCAAGGAACTTGACACACTCACACGTTGCAGAATAGGTGGCCACCTCCTTATGAAGCATTACACAATGATGATGATGAAGAACAAGGGAATTCAAACGGACAAAGGCTGAAGAACCAGAATGCCGGGAAGTGGAAATGAAGTGACATAAAGAAGACTGGCTTTAAAGCCATGAAATGATAGAAGTAGAGACACATAGAGGAGAGTTAGTTAGACGCAGAAGCTAAGAGCAGAGAACAGAGAGAAGAAGATGAGCTGACCTGAAGGCAAAATCGAGCCAGATAGAGCCAGAGAGAGTTAGAGAGTCTGTGTACTCCAGAGAAGGCTTGAGAGGTTCAAGTGAACTCCTTGGCATAGGCTTGTCATGTATGAGTCTTAGATTGGGCTCGTACTACAGTGACCAATAGAGGTTGAGTTTCAGTAAGGAGAGTCTGTGCACTCCAATCCTATTGAATCATATCTGTTGAGTGAGACTCAAATTGAGTTCACTGTTGTAAAAAATCTACTTTGAAAACATAATAGAGAGGCCACCACTGAAGGCTGGACCAAGAGACATAGCCCAGGAGCATTGGGTGAACTCCTTATTAAACTTCTTGTGTTTATATGTTTGCTTGTTATGTTTTCTATAATTTCCTTTGTGTCTATGTATTTCGCAATCTTATCGATCCATTGCATAAAGTAACATAGACATATCCATGCACATGAGTCTTTAATACCTTTAATTCTTTGTATTGGATAAATTCTAGATTAACAACCTATAGGTTACAAAACAATTTCTAAAATGAGCCACAAAATTACTAGGTCTTGCATTAATAGTACGTGAAGAACATGGTCACAAGGCTCAATTACAAGGGGTTAATGAATAAACTTCGAGGGATAACCATAATTGCACTAAGAGATGTAAAGAACAAATGGTTATGGTATAGATTATTCTCGTTATGATGTGCCTATGATCATGGACATGGACATGGACATGGACATATGAGGATTATTTAATGAATGAAAAGTGTGGTCACATAATGTGTTAGTTATTTTGTCTTGTTAGAAACAATACATCCACTAACATAAATTATCAACCAGTGTACATATTTTTATTTCAAGGTTATCATTCACAGTAAGTGCATGAATCAATCATTAAATAACCTTAAGTACTTCTTGATATAATTCCTTCTATTATGCTTCCTCAATAAGAACACAACCCTCAATCAAATCCCAATGCTCATTGTAAATTATTCGACACTTGTAGGAATTGAAATCATTCTTCACTCATTTCTAAAATTGAAACCTTACTATTGAAAACCACATATGCGTAAAAAGAAAAGCACTATGCAAAAAGTTTTGGGAAATAAATCACTCTATGTAAGAAGGAAAAAACACCCAACCACTCTTGCATAAAGAAAATAACACTTAGAAAAACCAGAACCTCACTTGTACAAATGAGATCTCTCAAAAGCACAACCAATAAAAAATATATCACCAATTTCAAATAACGTAACCAACTAAAAAATAAAATGTTACTACTGTAATTGCATTAATATCAATAGGTTGGAAATAATAAAGGATAACACTATTAAACTGAAAACAATAAAGGATATCACTAACAAATTGTAACTTGTAACAACAGTTAATAACATGAATTGAGTGGCAACGAATCACAAGCATA
>APFE030813133.1:0-36553 GCA_000404065.3 Pinus taeda | reverse complement strand
CAAAGTTTAGACTTATGAAATTTTTTCTGTTTCGGAAGTTGAAATTCAATAGAAAATCAGAGATAACTGGTTCTTCCCAGTGAATCACCATTGTTGTGGCCACCAACAACCCCCCTCTTTGCTTGATATTAGCAATAACACCAAGCAAATGGGGACCCTTAATAAAAATTCAAACAAACAGTTTTAGGAACATTTTTGTTTTAAATCCTTAAAATGTTATCGCAACAAAGCAATGAAACGTTTCTTTTATGAGCATAATAAACTACGAAGGAACAATGCGAAAATCATCGCATCACATTCACTATGAAACGCTCTTAAAAGAAAATCTTAAGAATCTCCGACGGCCGATGTGAGACGTCGCATATTGCAACATCGCGTAAAGTAGCACACAGTGACTAATTTCTGTGATCTGCAATCTGTGATCTGCGATACTGCGATGATGCGATA
Organism: Pinus taeda; assembly: GCA_000404065.3. Classification (NCBI taxonomy): domain Eukaryota; kingdom Viridiplantae; phylum Streptophyta; class Pinopsida; order Pinales; family Pinaceae; genus Pinus; species Pinus taeda. The sequence goes on along the minus strand of APFE030813133.1, from coordinate 36,106 downwards.
CTGCGATGCCACGATACTATAACACAAATCTGCGATCTGCGATCTGCGATGAGCGCGAATTTTCCTCGGCACAGTATTCAAGGAAAGCTGCCCATTAATCAAAATTAAGCGTACGCCTTAAAAAAGGAAATTAATGATTGTACGAACGACTGCCTTTTGTTTTCCGAAGAGTCAGTTCGAAGTGAATGTCATAATTATGCACACATAAGATTTGAAGCTTTCATGTCAATCTTTATTACCATTACTCCTTTCCCTTCGCGCAAGCTATAAAACAGGAAATAACATGAAGCAATATTGCAGGAAACATCTAAGGAAAAGGGGAAAGCGCCAATGCTCGGAGAACACAGAAGAGATCTCTTCAGAAACGGGTGCCACATACGATAGGACTACAGATTCCAGAGTATCACTCAACAGATGTTGATGCCGATAGGTCCTCTGAAGCTCAGAATCAAAGGCACACAAAAGTAGCATGATTACAAAAAGACCTGAAACTTAAATGCCAAAAATCCAGGAATGAAGAACGGAGGCAGTTTTCAATCCAAAGAATTGCTCAGAAAGTAAAGTCCCCTGACTCATCAAGTCATTCGCAAAGATAGAAACCGAAATAGCAAAAGCAGAACCAGTTTGAGGGAAAGTTGAGTTATTCCAAGTATACACCTAGTGAGTGGGAGATTCTCTAAAATATCTTATAGTTTACCAGAAAGTGGTGCCAGCTCTTGTTACTTCTATTTTTATAACACACACGAAAGGGGAAGGCAACCAACCGACTCTTCCCAGTCGAATGTTGCGTGCTTACAGCACTAAGGAGCAAATACAGAAATAGTTCAGAGTCAGATTTAATTTTTAGAAATAGTTTTCTTTATCAAAAGGACGGTCATTTGAAAACCGGATCCTAAATTTATGTAATCAAGTTAATTAGCTAGCAGTATTTAAACCTTCTCAGGCATTAAAGAAGGGTCGGGATTGTCAAAACTCGTCTCAGAACATCACTTCTGGCGCCCTCGGAGGTGGTTTGATGAATGGATGGATCAAGGTTATTATGTTTGCATTGAAATCTGCTATGATGTTGCACTTTTTGTACAATAGTAGATGTTTAGAGCAAGGAGGATAAATCATGTTGCTTAAACCTTATGAGTGGAACAGCATAAATGGTACTTTATCTCTTGACTATTCCTGCTTATGTCTTTAAGTGTTTATAGTTTAGTGTTTATATCTCATTCATGAATGTATGGGTTATCATTTGGCACTTTGTCGGTGGAGTATTTGTTAATGTTGACATATGAACAATTTTATGCGATATGTGTTCACAACTGTTTTGCCTAACTCTTATGCAGTGGTTTATCTTTAGATTTCATTCTTATGTACTGATGAGCTTTATTACAGTTATTGTTTCGAAATCTCTTTAGATCGATAATAGAGATATACACCCCGGGTAGTGTAGATTAGATGTGTTGTTTCTCACTAGAATTACAATAGATAGAAGTATGTTAGTTAAAGAAATCTGAATTAGATTAGCTTTAAAGTTCTCTTAGATCAACATTATTCAAACTCTACACACACACACATACCCCAGATCGGGAAACTGGTCCCATTATCCCCATTCGGACCCGCTATACCAAACGGATAAGGAGCTGCCAACCAAGGTCCGGACCGGTTGGGTATCCCCCTTGTTGTCGACCCGATTTTCGGGGCTTCAACACCTGCCAGGAATTTTAACATAAAGCTTCCTCATTGTCTTTACATAAATTGGAATGTCTCTAACCATTTGCAACAAACTGCTTTTAGCTCCTTTAAGAAATTAGACTAAGGTAGTGGAGTGGTCTTGGCTATGGCTAATCGCTCTGGTTAAGGTGGATTTATGGTAGTTTCAATGAAAACAACAACATCAACGACTATAAGGGATCCATTGTGTATTCTAATAATAACACTAACGTCCACTAATACAACAGTTTCAATATGGGTTTTAACATGTTATTCCTCTAGCATTTCCCCTAATTGCAACTAAGGTGAGATCTTTTCTTCATGTTCTATAATGGAAGGAGATGTTCCCAAATTTAATAGCTTGGTTGATATCAGGTGCATATGATCATATTCAATGGGGGGAGATATAGTAGGTGGAGAATACAAGAGCTTCAACTTACTTCTCCACTTTATTGTCTTGATTGGGGTTATATTATTGTTGACACGGGTTTTACGCACCCTAGTCAACAAGGGAGAAGTGAACCAAACTAAGGCTCTTTAAATATCCCAAGCCATTTGGTGTGGTCACCCTTGACGAGTTTTAAGGCTTAGTTAGCCTTCAAATTTCTCCTCTTGCAAGAAGGAAACCACGGAAAAACTAATCCTAACTATTTATGGTTAATCTAAATCTAATCTAAGACTAATGCATGCTAACTAATGCTATGAATTAAAATATTATACAAAAATATACTACAGAAAAATATGCTACATAATTATGTTACAAAAACTAAAGCAAGGTGTTATAATACAAGAAATGTATAAGAATATGATACATGAAGCAAATAAGAGAACATATTGTAACTGGTGTGTGAAATGTGAATGTATTTTCTAACACAATATAAAAGATGGAATATGCAAACTAATATTTAATTTATAAATGCAATTATAAATTAAAATAAAAGGAAAATAATTCTTGATGTGATATAAATGAAAGATTTAAAGCTATGTAAAATCAAAATTCAACTTTCTTAAACTAGAATGCATCAAACACTATTGGTTTCAACATCACACATTAAGAATACAACTTAAATACATAAGACTATACTAATCTCCCATTGAGACATACATAAAGAGAAATTGTAACAATCTCTTATAACCATTCAATTACTTGTTTATGAATCAAACCAATATGAAAATAATCTAAATGAGAATTTGAATTTAGAAATTGCTACAACACTAACATTAATTCAATTCAAATACAAAAAAATTACATTATTTTAATTCTAAAGGTTTGAAATAAAACCACAGAAACCTAGACCAGATATATGCCTAGAGCAACTATTAATCTCACAACACAAGTCATAGAGAGTGATATTGATATAAAAAAATATATAAATTAAATCAACTTAATACATAAACATTGAAATTGTTAATTGCTCACATAATAAAATCAGATAAATAGTGAGCTGATGTCTCCTGTATTCTCATAAATCAAATCAGACAGAAGCCAAAAAAATGATAATAATTAATAAATTTAGAACAATTGAAGTCACAATAAGTGATTAACTGAATAAAACCAATTCATAAAACTCACTAGATTATTCAAAAGTTCTTCATAGTCACAATATAGTTAAATAGATGATAATAATTAATGAATTTGGAACCATTAAAAGCACAATAAGTGATTAACTGAATAATACCAATTCTTAAAACTCACTGTATTATTCAAAAGTTTTCCATAGTCACAATATAGTTAAAGAGCATTTCCTTTCACAAAAATCTCCCTCACATAAAGTCTCTGGTACACGTGTGCTCTACTACAGATCGATTCTATTTTCCTCTCTCAATAACAATTTTATAGTAATATACAAGCGACATAACAAGATTTTCTTCGGCAACTCGAATATGAGATCGAAAACATATGGGTGAGGTTTAATAACAAGATTCTCTTCAACAACTCAAATAGGTTTAATAAACTATTTTCACTGGAAAGTCGATGCAAGTCATTGCCATGGGTGAGGTTTAATTTTAAGCGCAAATAATTATTTTCAAACCTCTTAGTAGTGCTATGAGTTCAAGCTTCAAGTTTTTGAATGCCTGCATAATAAATAGTTTTTGATGTGTCACGAAGGTTCCAGAATGTATGTGTTTTAAGCATGAATCTTGGTATAATACACGTTTGCTTTTCTGGGTAATATATGTCATATAAAGCACTTATTTTTCATCACTTACCACAATCCTATTTTACATTTGAACGTTGCCAATCAATAGGGTCGCCTTAAAATAAAAATAAAAATTATATCTATTCATTATGACCCTTCATTAATTTCTTCTTTATGTTTTTTTGGTTTTTATTTTAATATTATTTTAATATTTAATATATACTTTTGTTGAATTTTTTTGTTTACATGCCTTATGCTTATGATATACATAGAACGCATAAATATATTATGATTTAATTATATTTAAACCTTTTAACATGTGTTATATTTACAATATGTGATGTTGGTTTATTGTTTTACTATGGATTCCAGGGATAAGTTTATAATATTGTTTGTATAATGGAACAAACAACAATATATCAAAATGCATGCTTTATAAAAATAACATAACTATACATATATCTCATAATAATAATATGTTTTAAAAGTTTAGATGGTGTTCACACTTTATATTTATACATTAATATATATTTATTTATATATTTTATGGAAAGCATATAAATTATGATAATATCATGTGAGACTAAACCAAATCCAAACCCTTCGGATAAAGGAGGGAGTCATTAAAGTAAAGTTTTAAGTTGACAAAAGGCATCAAATTTTTAAATTTCAAAACCTCAAAACATTCAGTGGAATAAGCCAAGGACCACTCACCAAAAGATCACCAAAATAAGTACATTAAGGAAGAGATTATTCGGAACCAATTGATATACGGAAATCAAGTAGGCTTATGTAATGGAAGTGACAATCACAAGGGTTGTGAAAAAAGAGATGTCAAAACCTAAACAAATCTTGAAGGGCCAAAAAGGCATAAAATCCAAGCAAGAAGGATAAGAGGAACCATCAACTACCCAGTGCCAATAGAGAGAAATTTTCCAAAATTTAAGTGGGGGCCCCTTCATTTTGACCAAAAATGTAGGAGAGCTGTTGGTGAGCCAACAAATGGTGACATACTGGGACAAACCAGTTATCTCTAGGTGAGTGATCCAAAACCTATAAAATTTAAGGAATAAAGATAAGATGTTTTGAGATGTTCGTGCTCATGTAACCCGAAAGGTTTCACCTTTGATTTGTATAATTATAGTTTGAAGTCTTCAACGTGCCCAAATAATTTCCACCATAATTCAAAAATAAGATAAAATATAAACCCATAAATCAAATCAGTGAAATTGATTGATAATAAGTTTAGGGTAAGACAAGGAAACCAAGTAAATCATAGTTGTTATATTAACTTTAATATTGTAGGAACGGCTGTTTCCACCATCAGGTGTTATATCCTCGATAGGGATACCTTTTAACCCAATGAAATTATTTTACCCCATCCATTAGATATAGATTCAGAGTTTTGGAGAATATTTACTTGTGAGTTTTCTTAGAAATCAACTAAGGGTTGATGTCCTGGCTTGGTAACCAAATAATGGCAACGCCATTCATAAGAACCAATAGAAGTGAATAATCCAACTCATGATGAGACCTCTTGCTTTTCACTATTGCGACCAAAAGCCATTACCTTGGCTTGGTGGCCAGTAGTGGTAATGTCATTTTTGTGAGGACCCATGATCATGGTAGGCTGATTCATAATGGTAACTCTTATCCCTTAGTTAATCCTTTTGTTAAAATAAAATATGATTATGATTAACCTTCTTAATAGATGAGAAAGTAAATATACTCCTTAAGAGAAAGGGATGGCATGAAAAGCTTTTAGTCACTAATATTTACTGGTTAGTTTTGCTACTCCAAAGACTCATGAATTTATTAAGTAAATTTATGATTTCAAGATCATTCTCTTGGGTTTAAGGCATATTTTTGAACAATGGTGAAAATATTAAGATGCGTATTGAGTACAGTCCAATAATAAGTTTACAAAATCAGAAACTTAACTTATCAAGAGGGTTGAGTGTTAGCACAAGGAAAAAATCTTCGTAGAAAATATTTCCTTAAAGGTAAGATTTCATTTATGTATAATAGTGGATAAACTACTTACCCAATAATCACACCAAGGAGAACCTGGAAATGTTAAAATCTATACTTATTCAAACCAAGGAGAGAAGGACTAAGGGAACCTACAAATGTCAAATCAAAGAAAAACAAAAGCATGAAAATAGGTAAAAAAACAGTTGAGCATACATAAATTTATTAATACAATCACAAGTCAAGAGTGATAAAAAGGATCAAAGTTTAGGGATAATTTTGAAAACTTACATATTTTACCCCTTTAATATTTTATTGATGTAAGTATGTACTTGACTCTAATTTTTTTTATTGAACATTGAGTGAGGTGTTTTTATGGTTTGACCTTTTATTAAAGAAATCATAAAAGGAAATGCTAAATACGAATGTGCAAGTATGATGTTAATCTCAAAACTAAAGAGAGCCATGAAAACTACATTTTATGAAATGAAAGAGAAATTTATGAGTTATTATTTCACTAAATGTATTCTTGTTTGTTAATCTTATGATGAAAATTGCATTAAGAATATAAAGAGAGAAACAAACAAATTTAAGTAAAATCCCCTAACAATATCGTGATGATGGATCATCTCCAACTCATTCTTTTCATACCTACATTATTCAATAAGAAAGAGTAAAAACCAAACAAAGACTAATATACCTCTAAACCTACCCTAAACTAATCAATTTTCATAACATTAAGTGAAGTCATATTTCTAGTGTAACCATGAAATCAATTCCAATCCTGTAATGAAAAAGAAATCTCCAATTAGTAAAATGAATGGGAGCTTCTTGAAATTAAAAATAAAAAGTCATGTTTACCTGGAAAATTTTCATTAAAAAGCGAGGCAAGAATTACTTTACCATTTTGATACATTTTTTCAAAATATGAATCCTCAAGAAATTCCACAATCATGTCACAACAATTGAAATGGAAATTATTGATCGGATAAATTAATTTTGTGAAAGACAAATGTATCATTTGAGGATTCATTGAGGAAATAAAATCATTGGTTTGATCCTTCCCGTATATTAGATCAATTAATTCAAAATGTGATGATGAAAAATAAATATTGGAATGGATTAATGTATTATTAGGGAATGCAGGATCCTCAAATTCAACAAGGATGAGTGCATGTCATTCATTTGTAATTAATGAAAAAGAAATATATTGCAACATGTATTTTTTCCTTGTGAATGGTTAAAGAGTAGGTGGATCATGTGATTATGTTATATTTTATAACCACCATTTTCAATAAGTCCCTAACCTATACTTATCATATATGAAGGATAAGATTATGGTGGCATCATGTAAGATGAATTATAAAAATATTAATGTGCACCAATATATGTGAAAAGGTCACGATACAAATAGCAAAAAGAGTTGGAAACAAGAGAATGAAAATGTTCTCTTGAACTATCATATTTATGATAAGGATAATTTCAAGAGATCCTTATTTTGTTTGCATTATATTTAGGTGATGAGAAATCAAATATTAAATGATTATTAAGATTGGTATCTTGTATGTTTGAAAAATCAACATATTCATGAACAACTTCATGTAGAAATATGGTGATAGAATTGCAACTGCTCAAGAAATTTAATCGAAATCAAGAGACACAATTCTACTCTACTTCTCTGTGGAAATTAATTCACAATTTGAAACAACATTCACAAACATGCATCAATCACATACACAAGTACACTTATTTATCTAAGATAAACCAACTAGTAAAAACCCCTTAAGCTTGCTTGCATTAATTGGATGAATACAGATTGTATTACAATTGCTAGCTCGCTCTAAGCTCCACCTGCAAGTGAATAACCGTTCTCTCTGATCAATGAAAATACCTGACCTAAAATTGGTCAATTTATTCCTCCATATGATCTCCTATATCCTTGTGAAAATCCTGAGGAATTAGGTCGCTATTTGTTAGGAATTTTACTCCAATTGATTGCGCAATTCCAAAGGATTGATCATTGATTGCATGCAACACCTGTACAATCAAGACTAGTCTACAACTGATGTTACACTGCCTTGGAATCTCTAGCACAACTGAGAAATTCAAATTCCTTGCATGCATGATCTATTTTTGGTTGATTGATTAGTTAACTGGATGATCTCTGAGTTAGAATACTGTCCTACTGTGCAACTGACCTCCAACTAGTTTTTATCAGCAATTAGAACTAGTTTAACTGAATAGAACTTGAAATAACCGAACTGGATTGATACAAATTAGCAATCAACACATGCAAACTAAACTCCAAGTTCTGAACTTGAATTTATTGATCTAACTGAGTGACAAGAGCCATTTACCCTTAGTTAAATGCCTCCACGTTGTCTGCTGATGTGGAGATTTCAAATTTACTCAATTTTATCAAGGCTAAGTCAAATTGAGCCTTTCTTGCTACAGTTCTCAACACTTCATGACAATGATATAATCTTTCTTGAGATGTAATTTGTCGATTAAGATTGATATTTTCTTTCTCACAAGGAGGTTCAACATCTCTAAACCATTCTATTAGATCATTATCAATATGTTTATTTATAATTGAATCTAAGAACATATTAGTGTGAGAATTAAATGCATCTTGATCAACAATTAAATCTTATCCCACTAAGTCCCTAGCAAAACAATTTTTCAAGAGAAAGACTACTTTGTTTATTAATAGAGTTGTTCTCACTTGATTCTACCCCTTGTACTTGTCCAGTGGAATTTTGAGAATGTCGATTTTCTAAAGGATCCATCTAAATTTGTAGAGAAGATTCATGTTGTGATTTGGTGTTACAATATTTTTACAACCTACCAAATACAATTGAATCAAGATTAATGAAAGGTGAAAAAGTATTAGAAATGATATCTAACAAAAGAGGCAAATCATTAAGATGAAATTAAAAAAGAAAAGATTAACTTTTTCTACAAATCTTTCTAAAGATGAATGATCCTCGCTTAATAAAACTCCTAATTCCTCCTAAATCTTATTTTGATCATAGATTTCAAAAGCATCTAAAAATTCTTCAGCAAACTAAAACCAATTAAAAATATAATGGGGTGGAAAAGTCTTAAATGAATCCTTGATTCTTCCCTTGAATGTGAAGGAAAATGACCTACATAAAACATTCAAATCAATAATCTTATATTTAATGCATTTACACCAAAACTTATCTAAATGTTTCAATGCAGGTGTACTTCCTTCATTGTCAAACTAGAGTTGGGACAAGATATGAGTTGTCTCGTGAGGAATATATGGTAATGCAATGCCAAAATCATCCTCACACATAAAGGTTTGGGCAAGAGTCATTGATTAGATACAACAATAAAAAAAGTGACTCCAAATAGGTTAAATTTCCTTCTAACCTTCCTTTAAGTACATGTCAAACGACACAAAGAAGAAGGAAAAAACTTGAATAATAAGAGGCTGAGGGGTTAATGATTTGATTATTTATTTAACCTCAAGCCCTCTTTCTAGTGCCATTTTATTGAAACGGGTTTTATACACCTTAGTCAACAAGGGAGAAGTGACCAAGGTCAGGGCTCTTTCAATAGCCCAAGTTGTTTGGTGTGGTCACCCTCGACGGGTTTTAAGGCTCCGTTAGCCTTCAGATTCCTCCTCTTGTGCAGAAGAAACTAGGGAAAAGCTAATCCTAATTTTATATGGTTAATCTAAATCTAATATAAGATAATGTATGATAACTAATGTTAATAATTAAAATATTATACAACAATCTGCTACAAAAAAAATGCTACAAAATTATGTTACAAAAACTAAAGCAAGGTGTTCTAATACAAGAAATGTATAAGATTATGATACAGGAAGAAAATGCCAAAACATATAGTAATTGGTGTGTGAAATATGAATGTATTTTCTAAGAGAATATAAAATATGCAATATGCAAACTAATATTTAATTCATAAATGCAATGATAAGTTAAACTAAAAGGAAAATAGTTCTTAATGTGATATAAATGAAATATGTAACAATAGAATTCAAGTCTCTCAAATTAACATAGGATAAACATTGTTAGTTTCAACATTACAGATCAAGAATAAAACTTAAACACATAAGACTATACTAATTTCTAGCTAAGACATACATAAAGGGTAACTGTAACAATCTCTTAAAAATATATAACCATTCAATTACTTGTTTATGAATCAAACCAATAAACAAATAATCAAAATGGGCATATGAATTTGTAAATTGCTACAACACTCACATTAATTCAATTCCTATGCAAAAGGTAACATTATCTTAGTTCTAAATTTCTAGAATAAAACCACAGGAACCTGGACTAGATATGCCTAGATCAACTATCGATCTCAGGACACAAGTCACTAGAGAGCGATATTGATCATATAAAAAATTATACAAATAAAATCAACATAAGATAAAAAAGATACAACGGAAGTGTTAACTATTCATGGAATAAAATCACATAAAAAATGAACTATTGTCTCCTATATTATGAGAAATAAAATCACACATAAGTCAAATTATGATAAGAATCAAAGAGTACAGAACAATTGAAGGCACAATAAGTAATTAACTTAATAAAACCAAGTCGTAAAAATCACTGTAATATTCAAAATTATTCCACAATCATAATATAGTTAAAGATAATTTCCTTTCACCAAAATCTCCCTCTCTTACAGTCTCTAGTGCATGCATGATTTATTACAAATCGATCCCATTTCCCCCTCTCAACAATAATTTTATAGTCATACACAAACAACAGAATGAGATTCTTTTCAACAACTCGAATTTGAGATCCAAAACATATGGGAAGAGAAGATATTCCTATAAAAATGTATCCAACAATTTTGATAAAATAAAAGAACATTCGAATCTATCTTGTTGGGAAATTCCCTCTCGATATGATCTTTCACAAATAGTAATTTTGGGATCAATAACCCAATTTGATCTCTTGGTCAATTGATTTTCTTAAAATAAATCTGAATCATCTTTTAAATATGTTGAGCCAAACTAAGTAGGGTTCGCTAGGTTATGAAGATCCATTCTAGAGATAAACCTATTAATTCCATCCATTATAGGTTTTCCTATTGAGTTATTTAGAAAATAACTTGTCAAATACAGGATACCAGCTGCACCTAAAAAAAATCAAAGCTATTAATTTGTTTTCATAAAATTGAAATTAGCACAATTAACAAACCATTCTATAGATGTGATGGCTAGATTCCTATGATGAATTAATCATAACCAATTATAAAATAATAGGGATAAAATCATGATAATCTTGAACTCCTAGATAGTCATCGCAAATGAGAATGCATAATAATCAGTGGAGTATCTCAATTAAAAATAAAGAAATATTATGTCTTCATAAATTGATTTGTGTTCCCCTTCTCTCGGCTTAAATTAAGCGATATGTGATTATGCTGTGATCCTGGTGATTAGGAGGCTATTCTTAGTTCGACGATATTCAAAATGCATGACAAATCAATGGTTTAATTGGATAACCTGCTTCACATAGAACATGCTTGTTTTGATATCAAAAGGATTGGCCCACTAAATTTTGCGTAGAATTTGCATGTGTTATGTTCATTTTATTCTGTGTTGGCAATTTCTTTTACCGTAAGTGTTAAAACAAGGCTGGATATGCAAAATGCATGGTTTAATAAACTATTTACTGGCAAGTCAACGCAAGTCATTTTCATGGTTGAGGTTTAATTTTAAGCACATATCATTCTTTTCAAAACTCTTAGTAGTTTTATGAGTTCGAGCTTCAAGTTTTTGAATGGCTAGATAATAAATTCACATGGAAAATAACTATATGTTAGACCTGTGATGTCTCGCACATGTTCTATAATATATACATGTTTTAAGCTTGAATCTTTGTATAATATGCATTTTCTTTTCTTGATATTATATGTCATATAAAGCACTTATATTTCATCCCCTACCGTGATCGTATTTTACATTAGAACATTGCCATTAACATGGTCGCCTTAAAAAAAAAAAGCTATATCTATTCATTATATCCATTCTTTAATTTCTTCTTATGTTTATTTATTATAAGATGCAATATATTTTTTTTTGAATTTTTTTTGTTTACGTGCATGAAAAGAAAACACAATCTCTCTACACATAATTTGGGAAAGAAATCACTCTTTGCAAGTAAACAAAACTCAATCACTCTTGTAGAAAGAAAACAACACTCAACACAACTAGATCCTAACTTGCCTAAATGAAATCCCTTGACACTACAACCAAAAAAATAACACACACCAATTTCCAATAACATAACCAATCATAAAATCAAAAGTACTACTATAACTACATCTATAACATCGGGCTAGAAATAATAAAGGATAACATTATTAAAGTGTATTAGCTATCTATAACAACACTACATAATAGTAAACTATAGCAGCAATTAATAACAATATTTGAGTAAAAACAAGTAATGCTCATTAATTTATAACAATAATCCAATCAAGACTCTCTAACAGTAGTAAATCATAACAAACTGTGACAACGATATATATCAAAAGTAAAGGTACATTTCAGTAAATATCTATGATGGCTATATCTGAGTAACAATGACCTACGTTTACGAATTCCTACAAACTATCATGAGTAACAATAGTGCATTCATCACATAGGAAATTATTAACGACAATAAAATTTAATTCCAGAAATCTAGTTTACAAGCCACAAACTAATTAAATGAAAAAACTACCTTACCTATACAATCATAACAATCCCTTATAAAGAGGAGGGCCCTTCCTCCTTATCAAAGAACTAAAGGAAAGCTCACATCCTAAAGGTTACAAAATAATTCATAAAATGAGCCATGAACTTGTCGGGTCTTGCATTAATGGTAAAGAACAATATATATGGACAATCTAAGAAAAATAATGCCAACCTCCTTGTCGGGGCAAGGAGATCTCCTTTTATAGGTTTTCCCTTGCATCCAATCTTGGCAATAAGTCAAAACATGAATAGACTTGAGAATATTTCAATTATCTAGCTATTTGATGAGCCCCAGAAATGGGTAACTATATGGGCTCATTCTGCCTATTATTTTCATTTAATCCACCATTCTCAATAGTTTTGCATGTTTTTGAATATATTTATGTCAATTGAGTGAATTGCGATAGTCCCTTTGCCACATAGTCTAATGAGTGTTTATTGCAAATTTTTGGACAATTTTGGACAAGGACCAGACATTTATGAGCAGAATGGAAGCCAAACTCGAGGAAACAGGGCTGAAGACTTATAGGAGGGGTGTCTCCTTCATTAATTACCCCTTCCTCGATTTCTCCATCAGCAGCTCGGAGTACAAAGGCCACCACATCGATGATTTCAAGGGGCAACAGAGCAAGTCAAGTAGGGCTGCTATTATCTCCAGTTTTAGGCAGTCGAGTTCCTTAAGTTTAGGAGGACTGTTGGGAGTCCTCACTTGTATAAATTTGAAGGCTTCAAGCCTCAGTAGGTTAGCCATTTGATAGTCTATTTTCGCACTTTTGTGCGGCCTTGTATTCAACTCATTTTCAAGCTCTTTTTGAAGACAATTTTGTGATGTAACAACTATTTTTTGATCAATGAAGATGAATCCAGTTTTGAACTAGCACTGATCTTTTCTAGAGGGTTGAAGCTCTTGGGTTAGTGCCCAACCCAAGTTTCCCAACACCTCCTTTGTGTATTTATATGTTTTTGCTTGCATTCATAGGATAATTTATGTTGTTTAGGTTAAATCTTGCTTTGGTAAAATAGGTTGTTTTTGATGGTTAAAATAGTTGTTCTTGCTTCAAGTTGCTTAAGTAGTTTGCTGTAGTAATAGAGAAAGATCACAAAAGGCTACCAACAGGTCTTGACCTCCTTTCTCCCTACTTGGGACCATGATTTGAGGTCAAGGCACTACTGCTGCCACCAAAAACACGGTTTTTTCCCTTTATGTAATTGCTAGTGTGATGTTTTGAGTTGAAAAAGTAGATATTAGTCTAGATTCACATGCTTAGATATTTTCTTGTTCATTTACCATGGCTTTCTTGCATAATTTTCTGTTCATGAAGTTTTGTTCAGCAGGTCTCTGCTTTTAGGTCAGATTTTAGGTCAAAATAGACAAACTTTGTTTTTTCGATTCTTGCTTAGGTCAGTTTTGGGAAGTAAGTGTGCAGCTCACTTGTAGAACACTCTAGCTTATCATTCCTCCATAGAAAAACCTGTACCAGTTCACCTCTCAAGATTTCCCCACTCATTCACCTCATTTCTCCAACCTGCCCTAATTTCTGCGTTTTTGTACAAAGTTGCTTTCTTCCCCTTTGAACAAATCCAACCCTCTCTTTCATTCATGATCTTCATTGATAGAGTCCTAGACCCTTCAACACCTTCATCCAACCTTCATTTCCCTTTTCCCACCATTTTTCCACTTTCAAACCTCCAAAAACCACTTTCGGCCTCCTCTTGTAGATCCTCCTATAGAACCTCCTGTAGATCCCCTGCAGCCTCCTGTAGAAGTTCATGTGAGCAATTTTTCAAAGTCTGATCATAATGGTAGTCTCCAGAAGGGTAAGAGAGATTTCTTAGGACCTCTCCACCCCTTCCTCATCTTCAGTAAAAGCCAACTCCATCTTTCTTGGCCACCACACCTCTGCATAGTCACAACCAGTTAAACCATAAGCATAATAATTCCACATTAAAATACTCAAAAGTACAAAAAGATGATTTCTTCCCATCTCTCTTCTAAAGTAGCTTGAATAAATGCAATTTACCTTTTTTGGAGTTAATGGCAACCATTTTAGTAGTTTCCATCTCTATTCTTACACAACTAGGGTTTGCTAGGGTTTGTGTTTCATTTCAGTTTTCCTTCCCTTTCTGCAAGTAGAATAGCCTCTATAAAGTTAGCTTTCTTCCATTGCAGTAAAAGCTTCTTCTGAGAACTCGTAGAAGTTGGCTTAATCTCCTAGTGAACTTGCGCCAGCTGATCAAGTGACAGCCTGCAGTAAGAGCTAGTACTTGTGCATATAGCACCGTCGCTTCCAAGTTTGTTACAAACTACCAGGTTGATAAAAATAAAGAAGGAAGCCCCAGGGGTTGCAACATTATTGCTGCAATATTGGAGCTCACCACTCTTTTTGGCGCTGTTGCCAGGGAAGTGTTAGAGTATTTGTGATTACTGCTTTTCTTCTATTTTCTACTGCAACATTCTGCTAAGTAGTTTATTTCAGCAAGAGTAGAGTAGTTGTTTCATTTCAATTCTGCAATTTCATTTCAGCAAGCGTAGATTAGACATTTCCCGCTTTCATTTCAATTCTGCAATTTCATTTCAGCAACCGTAGATTAGACATTTCCTGCTTTCATTTCAATTCTCCAATTTTCATTTCAGCAAAGTAGATTCATTTCAGTTAGTTACAATTGTTGTTCAATCCATTTCAGTTTTTGTAGGTACAAGCAAAAAAAGAAACAAAAAATCACCCAAAAAAAAGAGATTCCCTTTCATGCCTCGTAGGAACATAGACAATTCAGGAAAATTCCTACCCAAAACCCCCACCACATCACTGAGTCACCCTTCTCTCTTCTTTGGTGGCAGTGATCCAGAAGAACCTATAGGTGAACCTCCAGAGATATACGAAGATCCTATAATAGAAGAAGATCAAGAAACCATTCCTCCTAAGACCGTGGATGAAAACAAAAACGTTAGAGGAAATGGGGAAAGAATAGAAGGTGCCTTTCTTATCTGAGAGACCAATTAGGACACAAAAATGAAAAACATAAGTCCTTCAGCCTTACGTCACTTCCATGGACTAACTATCGAAGATCCTGATACTTTCTTGTTTGAATTTGCTATTCTCTATTGAACCTATGACTATGCAGAAGATGAGCAGAAGTTGAAACTGTTCCCTTCTACCCTTAAGGATGCAGCCTTGCACTGGTTCATGGGGTTACTTGGAAACAGTATCACAACTTGGGCTCATATGCAACAAGCCTTTAATGAGAAATATTGGGACTACTGCAGGTCAAAGGATACTAAGGAAGAGATCTTCCAAATGACCATGGGTAGTGATGAATCTTTAGAAGACTATGAAGAGAGGTTTCAACTCAATTATAAAAGGGCCAGGTGCACACTTGACCCTGAATCTTTGAAGTTGGTACTGCTCAGAGGGGTCCATGAAGACCTTCTAGGTACCCTCCATTTGCTGGTTGTGGGAGACATCTACTAGCTACTTTATGATGACATAAAGACTATGTTTAGAAACCATTCTAGGTCAGCTATAAAGAGAGGTAGGGGAAGTCAACCTTTAGCTAGTACATCCTCATCTAGTTCATCTCATAGAAATGAACTTGAGAATTGATTAGAAGATTTCAAGAGTGAGGTGAGGTAGACTCTTGCCATGCAAATGGATACCTTTCATATCAAAAGGAAACAAGAGGAAGTCGAGAGGGCTTTAGCCATTTTTTGTCCCAGGTGCACTAGAAAGCATCCTAGGAACGAATGTCCTTTGCACTCTATAGAAGTGTGTTTAGTCTGTGAAGAAGACCATCCTACGAATCAGTGCCCTTCCTCGACCGGGATCAAAGCTGCATATCAGGGGGCTGAAGGAGTCACTGAACCACTCTATTTCATGAACCAAAGGAGGCCACATGGACCCAGATCTTACTAACAGGGAATGCAAGGTACATCCTAGAGCTATTACAACCCCAATCAAGCAACTTCTATGCCTTCTTGGGGACCCCTTGCTCATCCTTCCTGGTCCACACCCCCTCCTTGGTCATATCCTCCTCAATATCAGGCTCCTCCAGTTGCTCATTCCTTTCATCCTTATGCTCAGCCACAACCTCAGTGGAATGCACCTCATCTGCGGTGGAGGCCCCAATATAACTCTCCTCCCGCTCTCTTGCCTCCACCACTTGCTCAACCACAACCATTACCTCCTGCTCCTCCAAGACCACCCCAAATACTTGATCAACCGAACCCGAACCCCAAAAACAGACAGGCCAAACAGGTATATAGTGGAGAAACATCATGCCCGACCTATGCTATGGAGATTTAGGAGATTAACCTACGATCTGAGAAGGTTCTCCCAGATAGCCAACCTCCTCCTAAGCAGGATGAGGAAGAAAAATAGGAAAGTGAACCAAAAGTCATTCCACCCTTTCCTGAGAGACTAACTGGAACCACACAACTGACCCCAGAAGAAACTGAACTTCTGGGAGAATTGAAATAGTTATGTGTAAAAATACCACTTCTCCAAGCCATAAAGGATGTGCCTATATACAAAAATATGATCAAGGAGAAGTGCTTCAGGCACCTAGGTAGGCGCAAGAGAGATGCCACAACTATCAATGTCATAGGACAACTGTCTGACCTGATGTTGGGGCAGGTAATCTGTCCAAAATATCTAGACCCTGGGAGTCCTGTAGTCAATGTCCACATCAATGGCACCATAATCCCCCATATCTTGATTGATCTAGGGGCTGCCATTAATGTGATGACCAGGGACACTATGCTCAAACTCAACCTTTAGGGTTCCCTAAGAGAGACCTCAATAGTACTGCAGTTAGCAGATCACTCCACCGTGACCCGTGAGGGGATTGTGGAAGATGTCATGGTCTCTATTGATTCCTGGGAGTACCCTACTGATTTCCCAGTTCTCCAACCAAAAGCAAAGCTCACTGGGTATCCTCTCATCTTGGGAAGACCTTGGTTGGCTATTGCAGATGCCTACATCAGCTGTCAAGCTGGGAACATGACAATCAAGAATGGGCATATGTCCAAACAGCTAATCGTCTATCCTCCTGCCCAACCTCTACTAAAACATGATTTACCTCTCTAGTTGGAGGAGGAAGATGATGATGAAGTCTATTCCACACCATTGTGTATAGTAGAGGCTACCATGGGGGGTCCACAAACTGAGGATGATCTTATTGAGAACTTGATTTAGAATCCACTGCCCAATGTGTTGCCCTTATAAGGGTTGGTGGAAGAAACCCAAGCCAATCCTTTAGTTGATCTCTGTGTGGCTGATCCAACCTCTCTCAGAGTTAAGAATGTGGAATTTGGCCCAGAAAAAACCTTGAAGATCAACTCATCCCTATCCACCTCTCAAGAGAAAGAACTGTGTAGCTTGTTGAACAATCATTTGGATGCTTTTGCTTGGAGCTATAAGGAGCCACCCTTCAGTTTGTACTCATCACATTTATATTAAAGAAGATTGTAAACTATTCAGGTAGCCCCAAAGGAGGATGAATCCGGCCCTCAAGGACACTGTCAAAGAAGAAATGCAAAAGTTGCTAGATGCAGGATTCATCTACCCCATCTCTGATAGCGAATGGGTTTCTCCTTTGGTGCTAGTGCCAAAGAAAAATGGGAAGTGGAGAATCTGTGTATATTATCAAGAACTAAAGAAGGCCACCAGGAAGGACCATTTCCCTCTGCCGTTCATAGATCAAGTGTTAGATGGCCTGGCAGGGAAGAAGTTATTCTCCTTCCTATATGGGTTTAGCGGGTACAACTAGATCCAAATCAGCCCGGAAGACCAAGATAAGACCACTTTCACTTGTCCATGGGGTACCTTTGCCTACCGAGTCCTTCCTTTTGGGTTGTGCAGTGCTCCCGCCACTTTCCAGAGAGCAGTATTGAGCATATTTGCTGAACTGGTTCATGATTTAGTATAAATCTATATGGATGACTTTACCCCTTATGGTTCTAACTTTCAGGAAGATTTGACTAACCTAGGGAAAGTTTTAGCCAAGTGTATTGAAATGAACTTGTCCCTTAGTCCTGAAAAATGTGAATTCCTGATGACTGAAGGGACCGTGCTAGGTCATACAATTTCTCAGCAAGGATTACATGTGAATCCCAACAAGATTTCTATCATCCAAAGGGTTCCTCCTCCTCAAAAGGTAAGAGATGTTCAGAGTTTTCTAAGCTTAACAGGGTATTATAGAAGATTCATTAAGGATTTTAGTAAGCTAGCCTCTCCATTGTTTGGTCTTTTGGGAAAAGATGCTGAGTTCATATGGAATGACAGCTGTCAAGAGGCTCTAGATGCCTTGAAAGGTAAGCTGGTAACTGCCCCAATCTTGAGAGTTCCAAACTAGGCCCTACCTTTCCACATTCACACAGATGCCTCGAACAAAGTTATAGGAGCAACCTTAGGAAAAGTTGAAGAGAAGCTGCCTTATGCCATATACTTTGTCAGTAAAAACCAGTCTAAGGCAAAATTAAACTACAAGGTGACTGAAAAGGAGCTCCTAGCTGTAGTCCATTCCCTAAACAAGTTCAGATACATCACTGGCTATCAAACATTCGTACACACCGATCATGCTGCAATTAGGTATTTAATGAATAAACCAGATGTAAATGCTTGTACCATTAGATGGTTACTTTTATTGTAGCAATTCGATTTGACAATTGTTGATAAGCCAGGTAAGGAAAATGTTGTTACTGATTTTCTGTCTAGACTAAATCTGCCTGCAGGTGAAGAAGGAATGGTGGATGATCAAATTCTAGATGAACACCTATTTTCTATTTTAGTATTCTCTCCATCGTTTGCTGATATAGCAAATTATCTAGTTTAAGCACAGTTTCCGCCACACCTATCCTCAAAAGAGAAGAGCAAGATCATGAGGAAAAGTGCCCCATTCACTTGGATTGGGGGCAATCTTTTTAAAGTTGGCCCAAATCAGATTTTGAGGCGATGTGTCAGGGAGGAGGAAGTTTTTGACATCCTCCTAACCTGTCATGATGGGCCCTATGGGGGCCACTTTGCAGCAAAGAGGACTGCCTTCAAAATTCTGCAAGCAGGTTACTATTGGCCCACTCTTCATCAAGATGTCAAGAGATATATCAGCCAATGTGACTGATGTCAAAGGATGGGAAAACCTGCTCCAAGGGATGAGATGTCCCTGCAACCTCAAGTGACTTTCGAGCCATTTGACAAGTGGGGCATGGACTTTGTGGGTCCTATCAACCCTCCTTCAAAACAGAAATCTTACATCATTGTGTGTACTGATTACCTGATGAAATGGGCAGAAACAAAGGTGATCAAGGTAGCAATAGAAGAAAAAGTAGCTAAGTTTTTGAGGAAAAATATTTTCTACAAGTTTGGCTATCCAAGGGATTTAGTCACTGATCAAGGGAGTCAGTTCATCTCCAATTTGGTTGAATGCCTACTCACACACCACAAGATTAAGCATAGAACTTCCACCCCTATCATCTACAAGCAAATGGGTAGGTGGAAGTTACTAACAGAGCTTTGGAAGGGATTTTGACTAAGGTAGTGAGCAACAACAGAAAAGACTAGGCAGATCGATTAGTGGAGGCCACCTGGGCCTATAACACCACCTCGAAAACCACCACAGGGTTTACACCCTATGAGCTGGTCTATGGGAAGAAGGTTCTGTTGTCAATAGAATTTGAATATAACACATTAAGGATGGCAGCTCAGCTAGACCTAGATCTTAGCCGTGCACAAAAGGAAAGATTGCTTCAGCTAAATGGATTGGATGAACAAAGAATGCAGGCCCTACTCCACTCAGAGGTAGTCCAACTTCAAATAAAAATATGGCATGACAGACACATAAAAAAAACAATTCCAGCAAGGAGATTGGGTGCTGCTGTATGATTCAAGATATGGAGATTTCAAGGGAAAATTGAGGACAAGATGGCTGGGACCATACTCAGTAGAAAAATGAAATGGCAATGGTTCAGTCCCTATCCAGACCATAGATGAAGAAGCCATCCCCATGCTCGTCAATGGGCATAGATTGAAGATCTACAGGAAGCCCCTTTCCAAGTAAGAGTTCATTGAGAACCTAGGAAAAACAATGTTGGTAGTGGAGCAGGTCCTTGTCTCCACTCCACCCACACCCTAAGCGAAAAGAAGAAGAAGAAGAAGAAGAAGAAGAAGAGATCCTTGGGTGAAAACCTCTTGGAGGCACCCAGGGCAAGCAGTGAGGGTGAAAACCTCTTGGAGGCACCCCAACTGTCTTAAAAAAAAGAGAAAAAAAAGGAAGAAAAAGAAAAGAAAAGAAAAGAAAAGAAAACCTAAATTCTTTTGAATAAATTACAGGTTGCAGGAGGATCACACAAGAGGAAAAGACATGGCCAAGCTGCATACACCCTTCATATTCCATCCCTTCATTTCCATTATCCTTTCCCAAGCATTGGTCTCATTTGTGCTAAAAATTTCACATCCTACAAGAAACTTTGTGTATTCTACAGGAGGCTCCTGTAGAAATCACAGAGAGGCCAAAATCAAGTTCAGAGAAGAACCCGAAGGCTGGAAATTTGTCTAGAAGGCCAGTGAACCTCCCTGCCACCATCCATCCACCTAAATCTCCATTCCATCCTTGCACATCCACATTTCCACTCGTTTTTTCTTTCCCTGCACAGACAAATACAAAAATTCTGTTTCTTTCATTCTGTAAAGACAAAAAAAAAGATAAATAAAGTAGCAGCGTTCCTTGCTTGTTCCTAATTAATACCTCCAAACTGCTATTTGTTTTCATTCAAGACCTTCCTCAGTAGTTTTGTCAGCCCCTATTCAAGCATCAGCGTGAATTTCAGAAGGAGAAGCAGCTACAGGAAATCCTACAGGATTCTTGTAGTAGTTGATTCCTTTGAAAACAAACTCCAAAGAAAAGGTCAATGCAGCAGGATATATGAAGCATGCAAGGAGCAGAGCTTGATCAAGAAATCACCAGCATAAGCCAAAGGCTGAGCATGCAGAGCACCACCAACAACAACAACGAGGAAATAAAGTGCCAAGGTTCGAAGCATGCAAAGCACAACAACGATTAACAGGTAAGTGGCTAAACATATTCCTTGATTGCATGAATATTATTTACAAACTGCATGAACTATGGTAATGGTCATGATTAAACGAAATCGGTGACCAACTAACTGGCCACCCTAGTTCAGTTCACACACCCTCGTGGAGGTCAGATGACCCTCATCCAATGCAAACCAAATATCAGATACGCAATTAGCACGTGTGGCGCGTCAATTCGGAAAGAAAAAACTCACAACCAGTAGTGGTGGCAGCGTATAATTGGATGAGGGAGGTGATGGCGGTCAAGCAACATGCAACCTTGTACTCAGCTTATTTTCAAGCTCTTTTTGAAGACAATTTTGTGATGTAACAACTATTTTTTGATCAATGAAGATGAATCCAGTTTTGAACCAGCATTGATCTTTTCTAGAGGGCTAAATCTCTTTGGTTAGGGCCCAAACCAAGTTTCCTAGCACCTCCTTTGTCTATTTATATGTTTTTACTTGCATTCATAGGATAATTTCAGTTGTTTAGGTTAAATCTTGCTCTAGTAAAATAGGTTGCTTTTGATGGTTAAAATAGTTGTTCTTGCTTCAAGTTGCTTAATTAGTTTCCTATAGTAACGGAGAAAGATCCAAAAAGGATACCAATAGGTCTTGACCTCCTTTCTCCCTCCTTGGGACCATGATTTGAGGTCAAGGCACTACTGCTGCCACCAAAAACATAGTTTTTGCCCTTTCTACAATTGCTAGTGTGATGTTTTGAGTTAAAAAAGTAGATATTAGTTTGGATTCACATGCTTAGATCCTTTCTTGTTCATTTACCATGGATTTCTCACATAATTTTCTATTCATGAAGTTCTGTTTAGCAGGTCTCTTTTTTTAGGTCAAATTTTAGGTCAAAATAGACAAACTCTATTTTTTCGGTTCTTGCATAGGCCATTTTTGGGAAGTAAGTGTGCAGCTAACTTGTAGAACACTCCAACTTATCATTTCTCCATATCATAACCTATACCAGTTCATCTCTCAAGATTTACCCACTCATTCGCCTCATTTCACCAATCTGCCCTAATTTCTATGTTTTTATACAAAGTTGCTTTCTTCCCCTTTGAACAAATCCAACCCTCTCTTTTGTTTTTGATCTTCATTGAAAAAGTCCTAGACCCTTCAACACCTTCATCCAACTTTCATTTCCCTTTTCCCACCATTTTTCCACCATCGAACCTCCAAAAACCACATTTGGCCTCCTCCTGTAGAACCTCCTGTAGATCCCCTGTAGCCTCCTATAGAAGTTCATGTGAGTGATTTTTTGAAGTTTGATTGCAATGGAAGTCTCCAAAAGGGTACAGGGGACTTCTTAGGACCTCCTCCACACCTTCCTCATCTTTAGCAAAAGCCAACTCCATCTTCCTTGGCCACCACACCTTTGCACAGTCACAACCAGTCAAACCATAAGTACTACTTCCACATAAAAATACTCAAAAGTACAAAAATATGATTTCTTCCCATATCTCTTCAGAAGTAGCTTGAATAAATGCAATTTACCTTTTCTGAAGTTAATGGCACCCATTTCAATAGTTTCCATCTCTCTTCTTGCACAACTAGGGTTTGCTAGGGTTTATGTTTCATTTCAGTTTTTCTTCTCTTTCTGCAAGTAGAATAGCCTCTATAAAGTTAGCTTTCTTCCATCACAGTAAAAGATTCTTCTGAGAACTCATAGAAGTTGGCTTAAGCTCCTAGCGAACTTGCACCAGCTAATCAAGTGACAGCTTGCAGTAAGAGCTAGTACTTGTGCATACAACACTGTCGCTTCCAAGTTTGTTACGAACTACCGGGTTGATAAAAGTAAAGAAGGAAGCCCCAAGAGTTGTAGCATTGTTGCTGCAATACTGGAGCTCACCGCTATTCAAATAAATTTAACTAATTTTTAATAACCAATTACAATAGATTGTATACAATTAAGTTTATTTCCATAACAACTCCCTTGATTAGAAAATGACTTAAAAGTTAGGGATCATAACCATTGCAGAAAAATCGACCACATTATTTAGGCATAGTTGAATCGTTTCTGTCACAATGAATCAATTTGATCATATTGAGTAACAATGTACACAAAAACAACTTGAAATAACATTGAATATTTTGGCAGTAATGGGATGGAATAATATGACATCTTGATATATTGGAGTAATAACAAAGTGGAATAATGGAGTAAAAACATCTTGAAAATGAGCATGTAATAGCATCCTAGGTCATTTGGGTCATTGTGTAGACATTTTCCTCAACATACTATCAGTAAAACACCCAAAACATACATTATCCTTTGTTTTTTTTTTTTGTTAGGTAATGTGATTCCTGAGATGACTAGCACACCTAAACTATGATTTGAGTAATCACAACCCAGGGGCATCTAAGTCGTCAAAATCACCTGGGAATTGCACCCATCCTAGGTCAGATTAGCCATTAGCATGGATGGATTTTTTCCCATGGAGTTTCGAACCAATGACCTTTTCACCATAGAGTGCCTTAACAAAACACCCTATCACCATTTATTCTACATCCCATGGGCTAACCTCTATTCTCCTTTCAAATGAAGGAAGAACTTAGTGGATTAGAGTAACATAAATACCTAACATACTTGAACCAAAATATGGATATTATGTTGAAAGGATGTGACTATTGAAAATAGAATAGACAAAAATATAAGGAAAATTGTGATAAAGATAGACTCATTCCTGAACCCAACATAGTGTTAAAGGGCTAAATCACCTATCTCTTGGTAGAAGTTGGCAAGACCTAGAAAGCTGCGGAGCTCTATCAGAGTGGTTGGAGATGGCCAATCCCGAATGACTTGGATCTTGGTTGGATCCACATGCATCCCCTTCTCATCAAGAATGTATCCCAGATACTGAACTTGGGTTATGCCAAAAGTATATTTCTCCAAATTGGCACATAGCTTGTGTTGTTGCAATGTTTGGAGAACCTGTCGGATGTGGTGGAGGTGCTCTTCCCAACTTTGGCTGAAGATCAGAATGTCATCCAAGTATACCACTACAAATGAGTTGGTGAATGGTCGCAAGATGTCATCCATTAGCCTCATGAAGGTTGCAGGAGCATTTGTCAATCGAAAAGGCATAACCAACCATTCGGAAAGGCCCTTCTTGGCTTTGAAGGCAGTCTTCCACACATCAGAGGGTTCGATTGGTACCTGGTGATAACCTGACTTCAGATCGATCTTACTGAAATATTTTTCCCTCTTTAGTTGGTCCAGGAGGTCATCAATCTGCGGGATCGGGTACCTATTACGGAAAGTGTTCTTGTTCAGCACCCGATAGTCAATACAAAGTCTCCAAGTCCCATCCTTCTTTTGTACCAATATGATCGGGCTCCCACAAGGCAAGGAACTCGGATGGATGTGACATTTCTATAGCAGCTCCTGAATCTGCCTCTTGATTTCATCATTCTCCAGAATGGAGCACCGATAGATTGGTCCATTGGGTAGCGACGCACCTGGGGTTAGATCAATAGAGTGCTTGACCTGACAGTGCAGAGGAACCCCTATGTGGGAGGTGAAGATTTCCTCATACTCCTCCATGACCTTGTCCATCTGTAGTTGTCATGCGAAGGGGCCTTTCTGGAGGTCGTGGCCACCGTCTTCTTTTTTCCTTGAGGGCATATCATCAGGAAAATAAATTTCCCGCATTTGGAAATGAGCTTACTGCATTGTTTTGCAGTAACCAAAGAGATGACAGTAGGTGGTGCTACCTCTGGTATCTTGTACAACTTATTTCCCAATGTAACAATAACAACACGGGGCCGTGATTCATACATAGCATGTCGCTTCCACAAGTATGGTTGTCCTAATAATACATCACAAACTTCAAGGGGAGCAATGTCACATAATACCTCATCCATGAAGGGGTTGATGTTGTATGGAAGGCGACACTGCTGGCTCACGCAAAGATCTCGTCCTTGGTGAAGCCACCCAATGGTGTACAGTTGTGGATGTGCTGTGGTCAGTAGGCCCAACCGCTTCACAACCTCTGCTGAAATGAGGTTCTTTTGGCTCTCTCTATCAACAATGAACTGTAACGGGGAGCCCTTTACCCACATCTGGGAGTAGAAGAGATGCTCCTCCTCCTCAAGATCTTTGGGTTCTTCCTTATGTATCTTCATGGTGGCAACGGTGGCATTGGGCTCTGCATCGATAATCTTCTTCCCTTTGTCATTCCCCTTGTTAGGTTTTGACTCAGAGTCAGAACATGCATTTGATTCTAAAACCTCTAGCTCAGCCACCAATGACTGCTTGGATCGACACTCACTTGTGTTGTGAGTGGAGCTCTTATGGAACTCACACCATTTTCCCGTGTCCTTTTTTGGCTTCGTGGCGCTATTCTTTGCTTGCAGCTTTGGCGGATTGTCTTGGGCTACCTCGCCTTGGCTTTGTCTTTTTTTCTGTGGTTTAGGGGCACCTTTCCCTTGCTTTGGATTCACAGATCCAAAGTCTCGCTTCTTCTATTTAAACTTTTTCTCGACCTTGACGATATATCGGTATGTTGTGCCGAGTGAGGAGATGTTTAGAAATTTTATTTCTTCCTAAATGTACTTGTGCAGGGAGCCATGGTATTTTAGTATCAAATGCTGCTTCGAATCCTTGATACCCAGCTTTGTGCGAAGGGTATGGAAAATATTGGTAAAATCCGGCACGTCTTGGTACCTTCCCTGCCGCAGCATGGTCCACATTATGTATTGATCCTCATAGCTTTTGACAGGGTAGTATTGCTCCTTGATGGCATCCCGGAATGAATTCCAAGTGGGTGCGGCTGAAAATAGTGAGCCAGTATTTTCATCCTTTTGCTTGCAGTAGGTTTCCCACTAGTCCTTGACGTGGGGGGATGCATTGAGAAGAGCGAACACAATCTTTTCCTGACTCGAAGATTCATGAACAGAAAAATAACCCTCTAGAAGATTTAACCATTTATCTACGACATCTGCGTCTATTTGACCCTCGAATTCAGGGATTTCAAAATTAACTTGTACCTTAAAGGGCGTGGCATTTCTAGAGTAGCTGCTGGAAGCCGATGTGTCGCTTCTGGGTAGCCGCTGAAGGATCTGGGCAAAGATGTCCATCATAACATTCCTTTGTCGCTCAAGGGCTTCTTCGAGCAAGATTTTGATAGGATCTCCTGCCTCCTCATCTTTCTTCTCATATGCCATGGGAGGCTGTCGGGATTTGCAAGGCTAGTCTTGCAAAGGTTTGACCAGTTCAAGCTCTAACTCCTTATATCCCGAAATGGTTGGGGACATGCAAAGAAAAACAGAGAAAAAGAAGACCGCTCTAATACCACTGATCCGGATTTAAATAGGAATGCAAAAAATTACAGAGATAACCATAAACATAGATATGCAATGGGAATAATACTTCATTTCATCAATGTAAAATATTGAAATATACTTACAAATAGTAATGGAAATAAACCAGCTAGGGCGATGGTAGCTTATCTCTGAGAAGAGATGTGGTGGCTACATGCCTCTGAACTATCTTACAATGAGGCTCAAAGGCCTATTTATTGTTGAGAAATAATGGAAAACCCTAAACATCCAAGAAGCTAACCCTAGAAGATGAAACGCCAAATTGTGGGCCCCGTTTGGGTAAATTGGTACATCAACTTCTCGGGGTCGTAACTTTGGCATATGATCTCTGTTTGAAATGCAAAATATCTCATTAGAAATATATATCCAAGAACTACAACTTTGGGAGGAGCAACATCAGTCCATGGACCCATGTTGCTCCCAGCTTTCCCAAAAAAACATCGTTTAGGGCCTCAAAACGACTCCGGAAGTTCAGGACCCAAAAAACTGCTAAAAATAGTAAGTTGTGCTACAATTAAGGAAATTGAAAATGCTGAGAGAAACAATGGTGGGGGTCTAAGTGGAATTGGCAGGTGGCCACCAATGTCCACCTGGATCAAAGGCTCCCATGAAGAAAAATCTAGTTGTGCCTATCCAAAATCAACCATCATCCTTTAATCCTCCATCATCATCTAAAATGTCAGTAGTCTCTGACTAGATGAATTATAACATCGTGGAAGACATGAAGAAGACTCAAGAAAATATTTCTTGACATGAACTTAGCAAGCTTAAATATCAACAGAAGTTGTTACTAAATGAATTGAATGCGGTACCTTCCTCTCCTCTTCCAACCAGTGTATTATCCAAGGCAACTAAAGGATCAGGTAAGCCACCATCGGATAAAGTAGATGCTACTAATGATGTTTTGATTGGAGATAGGTCTAATTCTCATAATCCTCCTTTTCTCTTAACTTATGAGATCTATAATATAAATCTGCATAACTGTTTGATAGATTCAAGGGTTTCATCAAACATAATGCCAACCTCAGTCTGCTCTAAATTAAACATTGAGCCCCAAAAATTTGCAGTTCATATTGTTCAATTAGATTGGACTAAAGTTCAAGTTTTAGGAGAGATCAATTCAGTTACTATTAGGTTATCGACTGATACCAGAGTAGTTCAAAGAATTGATATATTGATTGTTGACATCCCTGAGTTTTATGCTTCAATTCTAAGCAGGGATTGGTCTGAGAAACTCCATGGTTACATTTCCACTGATTGGTCTCACATGTGGCTTCCCTATAAAGGGAAACCAAATCAAATCAAAATAGACCAGGAAAAACACATGACCCATATAGTAACGGAGTTTGAATAAGAAAACCAACCCGTAGCTTTCAGTAACAACATTCTCAGAAATTACTCAATTGAGTCATTCTCTGGAAATTTTAATGCTCAACAATCATCTTTTCCTGTTCATAGTATCATATCACAAGTTGAAAATTTCTCTCATACTGATACCTCAAGATGTGTTAGTATTTCTGATGAACTTGTAAATAAATCTGTAGATAAGCCTTTATTTTTGTCTTTATATTTTGATGGATCAAAATCCAATGACGGTGCAGGAGTAGGGTGTATTTTAGTTAGTCCAAAAGGGGAAAAAACTATGCTATCATGTAGATTAGAATTTGAGTGTACCAATAACACTACAGAATAGGAGGCATTGATCCAAGGGATCTATAAAGCAATAGGCCTGAATATTCAATATCTGAAAGTACTTGGTGATTCCGAAATTGTCATCAAACAAGTAAGGAACACTATCCATTGTCTCTTAGGTCATCTCAAACATCATCAATCCCCTTTTCAAGATCTCATAAATCATTTTCTGGAATTTAACATTTCTCCTATTGGATTTCAGAGATCTGTGGTTTGTGCTTTTTGAATCTTTGATCGGAGAATCCACAGTAAGAGAATTTCTACACCAACGTTTCGAATCCCAAATGGGATCCATCATCAGGGTAAAGAGAAAGATGATAAAGATGATAAAAGGAGAGCCAGAAGGAAGAGATAAATACTCAAGAGGGAAAGAGTATTGAAGGAACATTCTCTTCCTTCAATATTCTTTCCCTCTTGAGTATTTATCTCTTCCTTCTGGCTCTCCTTTTATCATCTTTATCATCTTTCTCTTTACCCTGATGATGGATCCCATTTGGGATTCGAAACGTTGGTTTAGAAATTTCTCCTATTCCTAGATCTTAGAATGCAACATATGATCTATTGGCTAATGTTACTTCTAAGCTCCTTCCATTCGAGGATTATAGTCCAGATAGGTTTTCAATGGAATTAATTTTTCGACCATCTGTCCCAGACAATGTCACCAATTGGTGAGTATTTAATCATGATGAAGACATTTTAAATTTCGTGACTTCTGAAAAATCTTATGATGATCAGATTATTGATGAAAGCGATCATGATATTCAACTAAAACAAAGACTAAATGAGAATTCTATTCCTAAATCTATGGTCAAGTTGGAAGATCTCTATGATATGAAAGATAGATTCAAAAATGCCACTAATACAAAACTTCAGAGTTCTGCTTTAAAGTTTGAATTAGTAAATCTTGGCACTCAGGCCAAACCAAAAAATGTCAATCTAGGGTTTGAACTCACATCAGAAGAAAGATTAGCTTTCATTAGATTATTAAGCAAGTACAATTTTTTTTTTGCTTGAAATTATGAAGACTTGAGAACTTATGACACTTCTATCATCAACACACAATTCCAATAATTTCTGATGAGAAACATGTACAACAAAAGTTAAGGAAAATTCACCCAAATCTGGAAGGTCAAATCAAAGTAGATTTGAATAAACTTCTGAAAGCTAAAATAATTTTCCTGGTTAGACATTCTAAATGGGTTTCAAACTTGGTACCTGTAAGAAAAAAAAATGGTGATATTAGGATTTGCATAAATTTTAGAAATCTTAATAGTCATGTCAAAAAGATAATTTCCCATTACCAGGAATGCAGCTGATACTTCAATTAGTAGCTGGTTCAGAGTTAATGTCCTTTTTTGATGGTTTTTGATGATAAAATCAAATATTGGTGCATCCAGATGATAGACTAAAAACTACCTTCAGAACTAAATGGGGAACATATGCCTATTAGAAAATGCCTTTTGGTTTGATAAACACTGTAGCCACTCTCCAATGAGCCATGGATATAGCCTTCAAAGGTTTGATCAATAGGTCAGTTGTTGTTTAATTAGATGACATAACTGTCTTTTCCAAGAAAAGGGCCAATCATCTACATGATTTAAAACAAATCTTTAAGTGATGTAAAAGGTATGGGATTTCTCTAAATCCCAAGAAATCATTCTTTGCTCTAAATGAAGGAAAAATCTTAGGGTTTGTTGTATCCAAAGATGGCATATATATTGATCCTGACAGGATAAAAGAGATTTCTGATATTCCTTTGCCACATAATAAGAAATCAATGCAATAATTTTTGGGTCAAATAAATTTTGTAAAAAGATTTGTTTATGATATTTCTCATATAGTCTTACCTTTACAAACTATGATTAAGAAAAAATCAGTTTTCAAATGGGGACATAATGAAAAAGAAGCCTTTGACTCAATCAAACAAACAATTATTAGTGCTCCTGCATTGAATACTCTCAATTTTTCTAATCATTTTATTTTGTATACTTTGGCCACTAAAACATCTTATGCTGCCGTTTTAACACAAATCAATGATCAACAAGTAGAAGCACCTATATACTTTTGTAGTTCCAATTTGTGAGGTGTTGAACTCAACTATTCCGAAGTTGAAAAACAAGCTTTTGCTGTGTTTAAATCTATCAAACACTTTAGACCATTTCTCCTAGAAACACACACAAAAGTAATAGTCCCATTCTCCGCAATGAGGCAATTGCTAGTGCAAAGGGAAGTAGGATAAAAGAGAGGTAATTGGGCAACAACTTTACAGGAGTATGATATTGATATTCAACCAACGAGGATTGTGAGAGGGAAAGGTTTTTGTAGGTTATTAGCAGGAGCTTCTAATATTCTAGAAAATGAAGATTCAAATAATACTCTTCAAGTGAATGAGATAAGTATCATAAATTCTGAATCTCAGTATGCTGATATGATATTTTACTTGAAAAATGGATATGCTCCTGATGATTTCAGTTATAAAAATCATGAAAGAAAAACACTTCGAAATCATTGATGATGTGTTATTTAGAAGAAATTATGATTCAATTTTATTAAGATGCCTTGAAAAAACTGAAGCACAAAATGTTTTGCAGGGAGAGGATACTACAGCTCACAAGATAATACATGTTGGATATTATTGGCCCACTTTGTTTAAAGATGCCCATGATTATGTTAGGAAATGCAAGATATGCCAAAGTGATAGTGGGATACAAAGGAAACCAACCTTTCCTTTACAACCAATAAACATTGAGCAACCATTTGAACAATGGGGGCTTGATATCATAGGAGAGATTGTTTCACATTCTTCCAAGCAACAAAAATACATCCTTGCAGCCACAGATTACTTCACAAAGTGGGTAGAAGAAATTATATTAAAGATGGCCAATTCTGATGCAATCATTTAATTTATTGATCAATTCATCATTACCAGGTTTGGTGTACCTAATGCTCTTAGTTTTGATAATGCATCTTATTTTTCTGGGAGTAGTATAGTTGAATTTGCTCTTAAGAGAGGTTTTAAATTAAAATATTATGCGAATTACTATCCTCAAGGTAATGGTTTGGTAGAGTCAACTAATAAGAATCTCATTAAGACTATTAAAAGAAATGATGATCAAAATCAAAAGAATTGGCATAAATCTTTAATATTTGCATTATGGGTAGATTGCATAACTCAAGTGGCCTTAATAGGTACTCCTCCTTTTAACTTAATGTATGGGAAAGAAAATCCTTCTTCCTCTATTCAATTAAGATTTGATCAAATCCTCAAATTGGAGGAAGAAAGAGAGAAGGCCAAAATCACTCATGCTAAGCATCAACAAGTCATTAATCTTATTTTGATGCAAGTTCTACTAGCTCAAAAACATTACAAATTAGTGATCTTGTGTTCAAATGGGATAAAGCACATGAAGACAAATGTAAACATACCAAATTTCAAAAGATGTGGCTTGAACCATTTCAAATCATTGAAAAGATAGGCTCATCAAAATTCATACTGCAAGATTTATCAGGAAAGAGAGATTCTCTTACTGTGAATGGGCTTATCTTAAAGAAATTCTTTTCTTGAGAAGGTAACCCCTTCTTACCTGTAAATATTTTTTATGCAAGTTTGTTTATTTTAGAAAATAATGTTGTGAATTGTCTTCCATTGGATTTTTACTATTGAAAAACTCTCAGAGAGATTATTGTGAATACTTTCTTTCAATTGCTAGAAACTTTTAAGGAACTCTGAAGACCTCTTTAAATTTCGTAAAATCTTCCAAAACCTTGAAAATAATGTAAATCATTCTCAGTTTTATAAATTTAATAGAGGTTATTCATAAAAAGTAAAGACTTTTCCAAACTTAGCATCCATAACTCTAAAAAAAATTATCATCCATAAACTCTTAAGGAGAAAGCCATTCAGCCCATCCACTAAGTTTATGATTTTTCAGAGTGTAATTCTAAAATATGTCTGATATAAAAGATAAGAGGTCTAATCATGAAACTGCTTACCATGATCATAGGTAACTAATTAAACTGACATTACCAATACTGCATATCAAAACATGGTAATGGCTTATAGTCATAAGACAAGGGGTCTCATTACAAGCCAGCTTGCCCAGTTCAATTATAATCAGTGAATGGCATTGTCATTAGCTGGCTCCAAAACCAGGACAATGGATTTTTATCTTAAAAACTTAAAAGAATAAGAAAAAAAAAATATGTATAAACATATCTTTATGGATTTATCTTTCAAAATTTATACTCTTAGATGGATGGGACAATGAATGAATGATGGTCAAAAGGTAATCCTGTCGAGACTATAGATGTTTGCTCGCAGCAGAGGCACTACCTGTGATAAAAGAGTAAATTTAAAAGCTAGGTTGGAGAAGCCCCCTACTTTATCTTTATCAACCAATCAAAGCTTGAAGAAACTAAAAATGTTTTTATGTTTAAGGGGTTGTAAAAGAAATTACAAAAAAATGTTACTTTATCGATAGTTAATTTTTATTTAGCTATTTTTATATGGTTTTCCCTGTCCTCAATTGTTTCCAACCTAAGAAATTTTTAGATATTGCATTATTTTTCAGAGATAGTTGTTTATCCCAGTGAATCGCCAATTGTTGTGTTATACAACAACCCTCCCAATTTCAAAAATTTTTATAATAAAAATTAATAAGAAATAGGTCCCTTTTAGAATATAAATAAAATCAATAAAACATTTGAAAATAAATTTTTATAATAGGTCATATAAAGTTTTCTTTTAGGATAGGTTAAATTGCAACTGCAATTTGCAAATCTATTAAACCCATGAAAGTCCTCTTGATAAGGTCCGATCCAATTTGAAGTATAATAAAACCTTATCATAAAGCTTTATTGAAGGAAAATGATTATAAAAAGAATGTGTCACATCGCACACATCCTTTATTTCAATAATGGACTTAAAGTGTCCCATTGAGATTTGCCAATGCGATAACTCTATCAGAAATCACATATCACTACTCATCAATAAATCACTCCAAGTGTCCCATTGAGAACCTCCGATGCGATAATCCAATCGCAATCACACATCTATAAAATCATAAAACACATCCCAAAAGGTTCCGTTGAAATCTGCTGATAAGATATTATTATCTTAAAGTGCACTTTCCACAAAAGGAAAAACATGAGATATCACGAAAATGTGCGGTTTAAACTTATAAGTCAATTATAAAGAAAATTTAAATGATTTATCAATCTTAAAGCATGCCAACTCATCACTGATCACAATCACAACCATGCAAAGGAACCATTTAAGCATGACACTTGTAACTCCCGATCTGTAATATGCAATTATCACTAATCACTGATCGGGAAGTCACGATACCCATACTATAAAGGACCGTTATAAATTTGTGATGCGACATATTATCACGACATTAAAGTTTCACGTTGGAAGTTATGAGGAAATAATTAATAAGCAGTTATGGCTGAATCCTTCAAGGATTTCATCCGTGGTGGTTTAATATATCATAGATCCATAACATCTATTTCGCTTAATTTTTGTTAGTCCTGTGCATTGCGTATTAGCTTTGAAAAAGTATTTCCAAAGTTACGTCCTTCTATTTCATTTTGCAGAGAAAATCTGAAACCATCAATCCAGCAAAAATGACTAAGAAATCTCGGAAAGTAAAGGTCCCCGTCGTAGCGAAAGATGAACTAGCATAGTTGGTATTGATAGCTGATACTACTTGTGTAGGCCTTGACAAGACTTCATGGGAGGGCATATATAATCTACTTGAAGCTGAGGATCCAAGTGAAATTGAAGAAGGAGCAATTACTGGTTCAACTGATAAATCAGAAAATACTCTTAATGATTTAGCAAGCTCCTTCCTCCACAAAATAGAAGCCTGTGCGAAAGTGTTACCATACAATGACCTGGTGAGATGGGTTATAGAAAGTATCAACATAACTAACAGATCCTACTATATAGCTGATGGAAGGATGTTCGGGACATTCAGGGTAGAAGATGTCAAGAATATGTATCATTTTTCGGAGCCCCAGAAACATTACAGCAAAGCATTTTTAGAATATTTCTCTAAGGAGAACGATGTAGAGTCAGACCCTGTCAGGCAATGGAGGCATTTCCTAAGCAAGCATAAGCATGAATCCTCTAGTTACTCCGTAGAATCCTTATCATCTCCCTATTGCTATGCCGGCGCTATGATATGTAGACTCTTTGGTGTCTCCGATTCAACTAAGTTTTCCATAGAAATGGTGCCTTTGATGGAAGCAAAAATTAACTCTTATATCATGGATTGGGCAACCATTTTATCAGATAAAATTGCCAACCAAATCCTTGATTGTAGAAGAAATAGGTATGTAACTACCCGAACAATACCCCCATTCCATATGAGTGCCTATGTTAACACCTAGGTTGTTCCCTATGACTCCCAAGGGAATACGACCGGGGTAACCACTAACCAATCTTTGGACTACAGCTTCTAGCCCAACTGTAATCAGAGAGGGCTCTCTCTGTAAGGTTTGTCACTGTTTTAATGGAATTTTTAGGCTAGTTATGAAGTGCAAGTTTGTTTGTTTTTGTGTTTGGTTGGGGGGATGTTTTCTGATAATTTTGAAATGTTCTCTACAGAGTAGTTAATCCATTGGGCAATGGAGTCTGTGGCGGTTGTTTCCTTGAGATCCTAGCTTGGGTGAAACTGGAATTACAGGGCCTGTATGTGTTTCATGAAACAAACTGTAAATTGTGAGGTTTGAAGTGTGAATCGACTAGTGAAAAGCAATTAAGAATTCTTCACTGAGCTGGGATGTGAGAAAGGGATCTATTACTTAGGAGCATTACCTGAATTCATGAAACAATAGATTACTGTGATGATATAGTGTGAAAGGTAGCATTTAAGAATTACTCTTTCATTACCATAATTGAAGAAAACATTTGAAATAGATTAGATTGAGCTCAGGGTAATCAGTGATTAAATCCTGAGACTATTCTTTTTCCTTGCTATTTAGATATTTGATATATGGAAAATATGAATGAAAAGATAGCAAACATATAACAGAGAGAAACAAGGAAACTTATTGAGTCACGAAACACGCAGGAATCCTGCAATATTCAGTCATACACCAGCAAGACATCAACAGACACAACGCTTTAGAAATCCCATCATCCTTTGTATTAGTAGTCTGAAGATTTACAATAGAAGAGTAACAGAATAGATATCAAGAGATTTCTTACATCCGGAGTCCAACCCCTGCTAACAAATGCGAGGGGGAACATATAGAAGTCTATTACAAAATATCTCAGGCATTAAGTCATCTGAGAGGGAAAATATCTTCTTTTACTCGTACAGGGCTTGCAGATGAGAAGTTATTACAATCTTAAATGAGTTATAAAGGCTCTTAACTCCTGTCAGAGCAATTTTGACCTTTGGGGCTCACGGAGTCGGTTGAGCGCTTTGACATAAC